>CM024762.1:115133119-115341098 GCA_014218235.1 Colocasia esculenta
CCGCCTAACCGGCGGGGGTGCGCCCCCTGCCGAACCGGCGGGGGGTCCGCACCCCGCCTAACCGGCGGGGTGCGGCCCCGCCGGCCCGGCGGGGGTGCGCCCCCTGCCGAACCGGCGGGGGGCCCGCGCCCCGCCTAACCGGCGGGGGTGCGGCCCCCGACCGGCCCGGCGGGGGTGCCACCGCCTGGCCCCCCTATAAAATGGGGTGGGCCTCCATCCATCGGCCATTTCCTCCGGTTTCCGCGGGAGAGAGCTCTGTGGGCCTCCCGTGCGTTGTTCGTTGGTCGACGGCCGTGCCGCACGCGTGCGCCGCCGCTTGTGCTTCTCCGGCCGTCTCACGTGCGTTTGTCCCCGTTTTTCGGAGGGCACGTGCATTTGACCTTTCCGATCCCTTCGGCTTCAGGCGCGGCTTCGAACGTTGATCCGGACACGGAGTTTCCGGCATCGGAGTACGCATTCTTCGCCGTCGACGAGCTTCTCGGGCACCTCGCTCCGGGCCACTCCGGATTGATGCGAGCACTCGGGTTCATCTTCCCGATGTCCGAGCGGGGATCGGGAGCTCATCCCTAGTTGCCCAGGGCGTATTGTCGCCCGGGTTTGTTTAAGTCCCGATATTTTCCGGTTCACAAGTACATGCTATTGGGCCCTTATAAAACATGTATAACTCTGGCAAAAAAAAAAAAAAAACCAAGAAAATGATATGGGCCCAACTCCCAAGTACCTAAGGGTGCCCCAACATGCTCTTACATTATACCCCCCAAGTTCGAGAAAACTCGATCTCGAGTTTTGAAACATCCAGGGGGTGACTAAGGGGTCATCACATCCATGTAACGTTGGGGATGTCAATAAGGTCCATAGTGCTGACACTGGAGATAATGGGAGAAGTTAGCTTGGTCATCCAGCCACATCGAATCAAAGTCATCCAGAACACCCAAACAATTGGCCTGAATATCCCAAAGTGAAGTAGCATAACGATCTGCCTCGAACACATCGTCCGATATCAAATGAAAGCCAAATGTGTAGAATAATTCAGAATCTTATGTGCCTATAACCACAGGCTTAGCGCATGCATGGTCATCTGAGCAAGGAATGATTGCTTTTATTGGAGTACTCTCTATTGTTGACTGCTCTGAAGGTGGGCATTCACGAGAAAAGGCACAATTGTTAATATGAACTTTACCTGGCCAGTGGGATGACAGAATAACATAAGAAGCTGGCTCAGATTTCATGACAACATGTTGATTACCCCACCACTTAGATCCAACGATGATGAAGAGTTCTTCTGATGGATAGATCTCTGCCCAAGCACCATCAAAATAAACATTTTTCTAGGGGATGTGGGATGCTTACAATCAAAGTAAAGCTCCACAAAAGCCCCATTATGATGAACAATGATTTCGCTAATTTGAGATAATAAATCCACAACGCTTTTAGAGACATAATTGCCAAACTGACGAAGGATCAATCTTCAAATGAGCTTGTCATTCGGCAGCTGCACTACTATTTGTATGGCAATTGGAAGCGTCTCGTACTATTTAGGGCTCAGCTTGTAAAAAGTATAAACAAGTCAATTTCCTTGTGCTTTGATACAAAAAAGCAGAACAAGATGGAGGCCTTGGCTGATGCTGCTACAGTATGGAGCCAGTTGGGCCGGCCAGCAGGTTGGTGACAGGGCAGACCCACTAACCCGAGCGTGAGGTACTGGCAGCAGTTTGGGATGAGGCTGGCTGGCCCCCACTAGCCTGTCGTTGCACAGGCCTAGCTGGGCCAGCACACAAGCGGGTGCTGCTACGAGGTAGCGGGGTTTGGCTAGACCTCAACGTCATGGCAGTGTGAGTGAGAGGGCGAGGGGAAATGAAGCGGCGCGATAGGGGAAGTCCGTTCCTGGCACAACTATGGCGATTGGGAGGAAAGTTGGGATGGTGCGGTGGCGATGGGCCGGTAGATGAAGCTACGTGATGGCATGGCGGGTAGGGCCAGAGAACAGGGGCGTGGCTGCAAAGAGAGCCTGAAGGAGGGAAAGTGGTGGGCACATCGACGGTTAGATTTGCAGTGGTGGAGGGAGACGAAGCGGCAGTGATGGTGGTGGCCAGGGGCCTGCACCCGTAGGCCAAGTTCAATCGGGCAGAGGCTTCCCACCTTGGCTTGGTTGGATTTGGCCGGAATTTCTATGATCCACGACCTAAGGCTTCGCACCCACAATGGAAGGCTGGCAGCTTTCATCCCAAAATGCTTAATCATCTTCATTAATTCTAAAACTGATATTACATCTTTATTTATAGAGGTGGAACTCTAATGGTTCTCCTATAAAACATATGACCAAAATACCCCTAATCATGGAAAAAAAGGATTGGATCAGCCCAGGAATCAGCTAGGGCTGATCCGACCTGGATTGGGCTGATTTGGGGATCCAGAATCCACAGGGTCGGCTTGTTTACTTTTGGGCATGGCCGATCTGATTTGGATTCGGCCGATCCCGATCTGGATCGGTTGATTCTACCTTCTATGCCTCTAATACCAAAAAAGATACTGCAAAATCGTATTGAAAAAAATATAGAATAAGTAAAAAGACTATAATGAGTCTCTTTACTACTCAAATGACTTCTTTCCCAGTGGCAGAGGCCGTAGATAGGGGGATCCTCTTTCTCCTTTCTTGTTTGTTCTGGCTGTTCAAATTATAAGTAATATGTGGTTGAGAGCAAGGTTTGGCGCATCCCCGATTCGGACCGGATCGGGTTTTTCCTGATCCGATCCAATTCGGGCAGATCGAACCGATTCGGTTTGATCCGCTTGGATTTGGCCAGAATTCGGCCAGAACCCTTATTGAAGGGATCCGGGCGCATCGGGCGAGCCGCGCATCGGATCCTCCCTGATCCGATGCGATTCGGGGGGATCGGCCCGGCTCGATCCAGCGCGCCAAACCATGGTTGAGAGTTCAAGAGGCAGGAATCTTAACAGGTTTTCAGGTGAGGCCTTCCGCTGCTTCCATCACTCACTTGTAGTTTGCTGATGACACCATATTATTTTTAGTAGACGAGGATCAATAGTTACTAGACACCAGATTGATGCTTGAGGTGTTCTAGGATGTTACTAGGCTTAAAGTCAACTACAACAAAAGTCTTATGGCAGGGATCAATACGGATGAACAGGACATCAAGAGAGCAGCCCATATTTTCGAGTGTCAGATTGGGACGTTTCCCTTCACAGTCTTGGGACTTCCTTTATCCCCTAGGCCTCTTCGGTACATGGACTATAGGGGGTTGTTCAGAGATTTGACAACAAGCTTGCAGGGTGGAAGGCTAGGCTTTTCTCCTATGGAAGCCGGCTAGTTCTCTATAGATCAGTGTTGGATAGCCTGCTCATATACTTTGTCAATTTTTAGAGTTTCGAAGATGGTGGCTAGAAATTTGGAGTCCATTTAGGCTAGATTTTCTGGCATGGAAGCGGAGGCTCAATTAGAGGGTGGCATGATGCTGCTTGAGGTAGAATTTTTCAGAGTAAGGAAGCAGGTGGGTTTGGTATCAAGAAGACTTGGTGCTTCAATCTTGCTCTTCTTGTGTAGACTTTGGGACAGAGGAATGGGGGGGGGGGGTGCAACAGGTCATCATCCACAAATACTACCATTCGTCAAGATTCTAAGATCTTCTTCCGCCTCGGCTTTAAAATGTCTTCCCCATTTGGAGGGGAATCCTTTAGTCTACAGAGTTTCTCATACCTAGTTTGAGGGTAAACCTGGTGGATGGTCATTCTTCCTTAGTTCCTTGTTATGGTAGGAGAAATGGTGCAGAGATTTTACTCTAAAGGAGACCTTCCTCTCCTTATATGCCCTTTCCAAGCTTCCTTCGCCTACTATGGATCAAGTTTTTGATTCTCGCTTGTTTGGTGGTACATGGGTGCCTACCTTTAGAAGGAATCTCACTTATGAGGAGACATGCGACCTAGAGCAGATTTCCCTCCTTCTAGATTATCAGCCGGTTCAGGATAGGAGGGATTCTTGGCGTTGGAGATGGGAGGAGGATGGCAAGTTTTCAGTCAGCTCTGCCTATAATATCATTTCAAATGGGGGGGCTTGCTATGCTCCCTCAAATGTCTTTTAGGCATTCAAAAGCCCTCTCAAAGTTAAGGTGCTGGTGTGGAGGATCTTCCATGGTAGGCTAACTACCTGTGACAAGTTACATCCATTTGTTCATTACATCTCTACTGTGTGTAGCTTGTGTGGGGAAGAAGAGGAAGACTTGGATCACATTTTTATAGGTTGCTCTTTTGTTAAGGGTATTTGGGAGAGAATCGGGCAGTGTCTTCAGCAATCTTTGCCTCATTGCGAGATGGTTTTGCAATTGCTATCCAAGTGGTGGAGGTCATGGACTCGGAAGGGCGACAAAGCTATCGGGTGGCTCATCTTACATGCCATCCTTAGGTTTTGTGGACCGAAAGGAAAAATAAGCTTTTCATGAGGGTAGCGAGGGGAGGATAGTTATTTTCTTTTCTTCTACAAAGAGTGTCTTTCTAGGCTAAACATTTTTGTACAGAGGTACAGAGGACGATTGTAACTCCTCACTTTTTTTGCTTTTGTGGAGTTAAAGGGGGGGAGCGCTGGCTTCATGTGGTTTCTTTTTGTAAAGGGGCATTTCGAGATATATGTCTACACATGTACATCCGTTTTCTCCTATAATATAATCAGTGGTATGATCCACATTTCAAAGGAAAAAAAAACTACTCAAGTGACTAAACTAATCAATAAAAAGTACATTGGTCCACTAAATGATCATCATTAAGCCAAAAGAGATGTCAGTATAGCTGTTGAAGGCCTCTAATGACGGTAAACGTGGGTTGGGTCGAACAGGATCCATGCTCTGGTGTCCTCACCTACCATAGGCTCAAGATATAGCCAAAAGAAAGGAATCACACGTGGTATATAAACCAATTGACACACCTGCAACACCACTAGAGAGATGAGGGCAACATGAATTTGATAAGCATCTTCACAAATTTGCTCATTCAAGAATATGTGGTCAAGCCTCCTTCTATTCTAATGAAGTTGTGCTATGCACAACATGCCATTGCAATTCCCACCTGTGTCTTAATGAAGTAATTTTGACATTTGAAAAATATTGTAAAACATGTTTATGATTTTTTTTTTTTTTGCATTCTTTTGCTTATGATTTGTTTTTTAAACTGAGATTTAAAAGTATACCTGTTAACACTTGAGACACTTCTTCAGAAGATGTGTACTTTTGTTACATAGTCATCCACAGTCAAAGAGGGTAAATCGGCCACATTAAGATTACCTTCTGGGGAGGTCCGTTTGTTATCATTGGAATATTCTGACCCCTTCATAAACATCACAGCAAATATAATTAAGACATTTATAGCTCCTACATAAATAAGGAGCTGTGCAGCAGCTACAAAATAGGAGTTCAACAGAATATAGAATAAGGATATACAAACAAGATGTCAAGAACCAATCCCAAAGAAAAAGCAGAATAAATTGGATTGGTAAATGCTATATCTACCGGATCTTCTAATGAAAACATTGATGTAATTTTCTTTCTAGAGGTCAATAAATATTGTTTTAATGCATCATGGATTGGGGTATCTATGGGCCATGGCTGAGTGTGGCCTCGTAAGGGTACTGCTTATATGAATCATATATTTACGAAAATAGGGACAATATTCTTGTTCTCAAGAGACATTGAGAGATTCTTCCTGTTAGATTCTGACCTGAATTATTTATCTGAAACTGGTACTGCTATCAAAGTCTTATCCTTTTTGTATCGTGCTTGAAAAGGAGAATGAAACAACATTGAATATGGGTGATGCTGTTTCTATACTAAGAGGTGAGGGAAAGAATCTTCGGAGAAAGAGAAGAAAGCTAGGATGGAGCAGATAAGAGCCAGCCTGGGCCTCTCAGCCTCACAAAGGACTCCAATGGTATATGAAGCCTGTTTTCAGTTTTCTTTTTATCCTTAGTTTGGTTTTAAATTTTGTAGATTTTATTGTAAATTCTATATATGTTGTTGCCAATATCCATGACTTTTGCGACTGTACTGGATATGCTGTTCCCTACGCTTTGCGATGCAGATAGTGTTAAGTTGACATAGACATGTGTAAGAGCATGACAATGCTTTAGAAACAAAACAGGGAGACATAAAAGATATAGAGATGCATACCTATTAATGTATACTTGTACATGCATGTACTTGGGGAGGATTGGCAAAATTTTATCTAAAACATAAACAAATAAAAAAAAATTGAACCTTAATATTCAAACAGGTAATTTGAGGATTGAGTATACTGACATGCATAAGTGTCATGTTATGCTTGACTCTGTTGATGTCTCTTTTATGAATCATAATAAGCCAAGTGGTATTGCATATCCCTTCTTTAAAAGGGAAAAATAACCAATTTTCCTTTACTCTGTGATTACAACTTCAGAAGGAATGACATTGGTGAATCTTTAAGATGGCATGGAAAGGTGGAGAGTTGTTAAGAAAGTGTTCTTTTCGGTCTTGAAAAATGGATGGTTTTCCATATATAAATATGGTTGTTCCTCCAAGCGTTGAACCTTTTGGAAAAATTGGTTTGTATTATTTACACAGTATATAGTGGGGTGCTAAAGGTTTAAGTGGTACATCTTGAAAAATAGCTTCTGGTCCTCTCTATCAAAGATTGATTTCTTGGGAAAAATAATAATGGAGTGAGCATTCTCTAACTTTGGTATCGATGGATAAATGGCTAGCCAGCAAGGAGAGGAGGCAAAAGCTGGCATGATTCATCATCATTATTATCATCATCAGAGCCTTATCCCATTATTTGGGCTCCGGTATATGAATCCTTTTCCGCCAAAGATTTCTATCAAGGGCTTGTTGAACCCTAAAAGAAGGATATGATGAACATCTACCGAAAGGAGTTCCTGGAACTGAAAGGTGTGATGGATATCTACCAGAAAAAGTTTCTAGAACTTGGAGGTGTGATGGATGTTCCTGAAAGGCTTGAGGGATGTTCACCAGAAAAAGTCCTTGGATCTATTTATAGTGGTCCAAGTGGTTGAAGACCCTTTAAAGGATGTCTTGGAGGCAAGGTAATCCATGTCTTGAAGATGCCTTGAAGGCAAGGTAACTTACACCTTGAAGGGCAAGGTAAAAAGTGTCTTGAAGACAAAGTAATTTATGCCTTAAAGGCAAGGTAAAAGATAGAACCAAACTCCCTCTCCAAGCCAAGGAAGGGAGCCTATAAATATCATTGGCATTAAGCCCCCCAAGAAGGCCAGAGTTCAAGATAGAGTGATATTCCGCAGAAATCACAACACGGAAGAAATCCGGCAGCACGAGGTCCATAAAGACCAAGTGAGAAGTACAAGTACAAAATACAACGCGGAAGAAATCCGACGACACGAGGTCCATAAAGACCAAGTATGAAGTACAAGTACAAGCACAAGAACAAGCCCGCAATGGAAGCTCCACGGGTGCGCAAGTTCAAATCTCCGCCAAGCAAACTCCGAGCAAGGAAGCAGGACTTCAGCAACTCGAGTACCCCTGAAATGGGGCATGTAATGGTCTATTTATAGACATTTTCCCCCCTCCCATCTGAACCATCCTTTGGTTTAAGGGGAGGGGGGGGAGCCCTCCAACGTTTTCACATAAAACGGTTGGAGGCTTCAATCAGTTTTATGTAAAACCGGGTGGAGAAGAGACTCCCCTCCAACCGTTTTCACATGAAAACAGTTGGAGGGTTCTTCCCCCTCCAACCGTTTTCACATGAAAACGGTTGGAAGGGTTTCCCCCTCCAACCGGATGGGGATCTTCCCCCTCTCCCTCTCCTGTGCATGTAAGGAGGGGGGAGCCGTCCCCTATAAAAGGGGAGGCACCCCCTCCATTGGGAGAGGCCGGTTTCCAAGCCTCCAAGCCCCCCCCCCCCCCAAATTTCTGGAAAAACCAGTCCCCATGTTGTAGAGGCCGGCCTGCATGCCTCCAAGCCCGGATATTCTCCCTAAAACCCTGTTGGTTGGCAACCCCCAAAGCCTTGTAAAACCAGTCTCAAAATCCCTGGAAAAACCAGTCCCCAAGCTTGTAAAACCAGTCCTCTTGTTCTAAAAAAATTAGAAATAGAAAAGCTCCCTTCTTCCAAATTCCCTTCAATCGCTCTTCCAACTTTCTGGCTTGGCGTGAAGGTATTGGTCCGTTCTTTGCTCGGCGCAGAGTGAGGAGCGTTTAATAGCATATAAGAAAGCAGGAGATCGCTTTATATACGGCATCGGCATCCCCCTCATCCCTTTCCATGGAGGGTGTCTCAAAGTTCTTATAGCATGGTTTATATCCCCACATCGAGCAAGACTCCGTGGGGATCCTACGGGATTTAAATATCATCTATATTGCAAATCACTCTATAGATGCCTGATATTTAAATACCCTTGTATGTTTGTGCTCTAAATGCCTCCCTATTGAGCATGACTTTATGGGCATGCGCATTTAGATGTACGGGATTTAAATATCGTCTATAATGCATGTCACTTTATGGACGCCCGATATTTAAAATACCCTTGTATGTTCGTGCTCTAAGTGCCTCCCATTGAGCAAGACTCTTTGGGTATGCGTTTATATGTGTATGTTTCTTTGAGGAGACTCTGCTCAAGCGGAGATTCTATCCAAAGAACCTATCCATATAATCATAATTCTGTGTTTATATGTATATGTTTTCTTGAGGAGACTCTGCTCAAGCGGAGATTCTGCCCGAGAAAACACTCATATAATCACGATTTTATGTTTATATGTATATGTTCCTTGGGGGGAATCCTGCCTAAGTGGAGGTTCTGCCCAAGAACATACTCACAATCATATGTATATGTTTTCTTAAGGATACTCTGTTCAAACGGAGAGTCTATCCGAGGACATACTCATATGTTCATAACTATGTGCCTATATGTGTATAATTCCTAAAAGGAAACTCCGCCCAAGCAGAAGTTCCGTCCTGGAAAATACTTATATACTCACAAAAGGTTATGCTCATATACGTATATTTTCGGGGAGAAACTTGGTTTCTACCAAGATCCCGATAAGAAAACACATACATATCTTCACGAGTATATATTCGTATGAATACGCTTTCTAAAAAAAGGGGGAACTCTGTTTAAACCATGGTTTGCTGGTGCGCCGATTCGGGGCGAATCGGGCTCGCCCTGATGCGCTCCGATTCGGCCCGAATCGGGGCGAATCGATCCGATTCGCCTGGAAACTGTTGGGCAGTCATGGTTGAAGCCCCAGTTTGGCCAGATTCGCATGGTTTTGATATTTTTTGGTTGTTTCTATGTTTACAACCTCTTGTGAAGAACATCATGTATAACTGATGATATTTATGGCATGTAATACTACACAAACATCCATTTTCATTCAATTGTATTGGAAATTGAGAACAAACTTCAAAGTATAAACATGAAATGTGAAACATGAAACTCAATTCCAATTGAAAAATACAATGAGACTCATATCAACTAAAAAGTACAAACCTGAAATTCAAATCCAAATACAAAGTACAATGAGTCTAGTATCCCCAATATCCCTGCTGATATGGATCATATGTACCCCACTGGGGTTGGACAGACTCATCCGACTCTGAGGGCAGCTCCCCAATAAGATGATAACTTTTGGTTCGAGACACAAATGAACGGAACTCATCCCAAGTCATCATGGTGTTGTATCTGCTCCGAAACTCCCTCACAAAGTGGTCCCACACCTCGCATCCAGGACGGACTATCCTCAAACTCGCCATTTGCACATCCTCTGCAGAAGCATCAATCTGCTGAATAGGAACAGGAATAGGAACATGAACATGAACAAACGGAGGAGGATGAAAATATGGTGCTGGGTAGCCTGTGGTGGCGTACCCACTATAGCCACTATAGCCACTAGAGTAGCCTGTGTCGGACTCTGGCTGATAACTATGTCCCCCATATCCATAGGATCCCACAGACTCATTTGTACTCATTCTTTCAAAATCAGACATCATAGTGTTATAGCTATCACTATCCACTGCTGCACCTTCTGCACGACCACCTCCCCTAACCCTTCGCCTTCTATTGTACTTCACTGGGCCGCCATGATGCTCCTCCGCTGTGAATGCTCCCCCATCTCCATCATTACCCCCGCCCCCTCCCCCTTCTCCAACATTACCATCGCCCCCTCCCCCATCTCCATCACCTCCCCCTACAGACCCACCCGGTGAACCAGTTGTCATGGAGTCATGGGAGCGGCTGCTGGGTAATCGTGGCGAATCCTCTGGAGGTGTTTCCTCTGCATTTGGATCCAATGTTTCTAAATCTGCAATGTCAAGTGGATCTACAGAAGGGGCAGCCAATTTTTTCCCTTTCTTGGATCCCCAGGGTAACCAACTCTTTTTCTTTTGTGCTGGGGCGGTTGGCTCTGTAATGACAATGCCTTTGGCTGGGCCACCTGCTGGACCTATGTCCTTCCCCTTTCCTTTCTTTGGTTGGGATGTCGCCACCGCCTTTCCTTTTGCAGCTTGGGAGAGAGCAGCAGGTTCCTTATGTGATCCCTTCCTTCTTGGTTCTGCGGAAACAATTGCTTGTGCTTCTCTCATAAACTCTGAGTGGGCTGACGGGCCTAAATTCATCAATCTTTCAAACTCTGCATCATCATCAACAATTGCACCACCTGCAATAGTCCACAACATCACAAATTATACAACAGACAATGACAAAACAAAGAATGAACATGTTTAACAAATTAGAACTACTGTCTCACCTCTTGGCCCAATTGATAATTCGCCAAGAAGATCTACCTCATCTTCTTCTTCGGCCCGAAATTGACTAGAATGTGGTTGGCCGCCCCCTCCCACATCTCCATCACCCCCCTCCTCCGCTTCTGCAGCTTCGATAGCCTTAGCTAAAAATGTGTTTGGCCGTGGTGGATCTTCCGGATCATCTGCCTCCTCATCTAACTCGAACTCTCCCCGCTCTGTGGTCGCTCGTGCAACCCATGCAACCATTGGGTCTTCATCATCTCGTAGAAACCCAATGTCAACCGGATCATCCTCCACCTCCCCCCTCTTTGGATCCTCTGTTAAATGCTTCACCCTCAACCTCATGTTATAATGCACATACACCAAATTGTCCAACCGCCTATGTGACAACCTGTTCCGGACTTTGGTGTGTATCAATGCGAAGGTGCTCCAGTTTCTCTCACACCCACTTGAGGAGGAGGTCTGGGACAAGATCTTTACTGCAATTTTTCTCAATATGGGTGTCGAATGCCCAAAGTTGAACCACCAATCAGCTGTAAAAAAAATATTGTTGCACTCATTAGTCAATCGTTGAGTTTACTAATATGTAATTATAAAAGGTAAAGCACAGTACCGCCATCAATGCGGTCCCGACCAGCAATAGCGGATGGCTCTGCAAAACTCCCCACCCCTTCTCTAAAGCTCTTCATCTGCCGCAATGAAGTCCATTAGAAAAAGCTGCAATTGATTAATTGACATAAACATGATGTACTTGTATTAATGCTCGCCTGATCAATAGCATCTGCTGCATCCAATGGACTCCTTGACAGTCTTTCAACAACCCGTGTAAAGGCGGCAATCAAGTGATCCTCGTACGATAGCTCGAACGCATAATGGTAAGCAGGATGGAGATAGTAAGCTGTAATTATGGTATAAAATCAATTAGTGTGATTGTACTAAAAAAAAATATAGTACCAAGTTGAACTAAAATTTTCTCACCCGCCATATGTAGATCCCGACTCATTTGTCGGTCCCACCGATCCTCAACAACGTCTAAGACCAAGTGTGCATAACGAGGGGACACATCGTGGATCTTTTTCTTTGCAGCTTCAATTTTTGCATAAACCAAACCTATGCTTGGTCTCCTATCCCCATCAACCACCCTCAAAACCTCATAAAGAGGTTCAATGATTTGCACCAGCTTGAAGACTCGGTCCCAGAAATTAGCGCTGCAGATGATCCCTTCTACCTCTTTACCATCAGAAGTCCCTGCAAAAGTGCTGTGCATCCATCTGTCTGTCCTAAACATGCGTTTTAGACCATCTTTATGCTTTAGGAGACTTTGTAAAGCAATGAAATTAGTTGCAAAGCGGGTGATAGCCGGCCGCAACAACTCTCCACCTGTGGACTCTCTCATCCACGCCAACACAACATGATGATTATAAATGTACCTTGTGATTTTCTGCCCAGCCTCCACCACCGTCCTGACAGGTCGCAATGTGCCAATCTCTTTCAACATCAAATCTACACAGTGTGCTGCACAAGGAGTCCAGTAAAGATGAGGATAAAGAAGCATCAACTCCTCACCTGCCTTCTTGTATGCAGAGCCATTATCGGTCACCACTTGTACAATATATTGCTCTCCTATCTCATCCACAACCTCCCGCATCAAACTTAGAATATATTCAGAATTGTGCACTCTATCGGATGCATCAACAGATTTGTGGTAGAACACCTGTCTATCACAATACACAAGGAAGTTGATAAGACTACTCTTGGTCGTACCTGACCAACCATCACACATGAGTGTGCAACCATATTTTTCCCACTTTTTTTTGAAGCCTTGGATATATGACTTGATCTCCTGCACTTCTTCATCTAGATATCTCCCTGCCAAGTCTCT
Organism: Colocasia esculenta; assembly: GCA_014218235.1. Classification (NCBI taxonomy): domain Eukaryota; kingdom Viridiplantae; phylum Streptophyta; class Magnoliopsida; order Alismatales; family Araceae; genus Colocasia; species Colocasia esculenta. The sequence goes on from CM024762.1 coordinate 115,145,757, forward strand.
TGATGAGGGTGGTTGCACATGAAGCCCTTGTTGTTGTACCTCTTGGATCATACTTTTGTAATACGGGCTATTAGCTGCATTGAATGAAATGCCCGAATGATGCCACCATTTTGCCACTGCACGGCCCACTTTATATCTAGGCCCTTGCTTGTTGTATGCATCATCAATTCTGGTTTGTTTTCCATGCTCCCGAGAATATAAATGCGGATCCACCTCTTCTAAGGTTACACCCGTGGATCTCTTCCTTTGCCCTTGCTCTCTGTCTGGGTTTGGTACGTTGGTTGAGGATGGAATATGAGTGAAGTAATCACCCACATTGGAGTACCGACGGGACTGCGTCTCACCCCCAACTCTACTACCACTGCCACCACTACCACTCCCAACCTCAAAGCTCCCTATCTGCTCAGGGATAAGGGGCACATCAGGTTCGTCATCTTCATCTCGTTGCCTTCCCGAGATGATCCTCTCCTGCATGCCCTTGTCCGCCTTCTTTCTTTGCGACTCAGCACGAACACCCTTCAAGTGTTCAATCATGAGCCGCTTCACTTCAGCAGGCACGGATTTACAACCTTGGACATCTTGGTACCCTGCAAGCCGCCCACCTGCAAGGTGCTTCTTGAGGCGGGAGACGCCCCCTCCTTGGCCCGTATGGCCGCAGTAGTTGCACTTGTAATTGTGCCTACTGCCTATTGCAGTCCCGTGCTGCCACCCAATGTCCTCACTAGCAGCTTTCTTCGGTGCCATCTACATAAAATAGTTATTCATTAAATTTCATCTAAAAAATATATTCTGATTTTTTTATAAATAAATTCAGAAATAAAAAATTAGATGAACATGGCCAAAAGTATGTGTAAGAAAGATAGATTCAAATGAGAAATGGTGGAAAGTGAACATTAAACACTTACACCATCATGTTTGAATTATTTTGAATTTTTAAACAAATATTTTCAGAAATTCAAAATTAAAAGAAAAAGGGCAAATCTATGTGGAAAATTTTAAGATTGAAGAGAGAAATGGTGGAAAGTGAACATTAAACACTTACACCCTCATGTTTGAATTATTTTGATTTTTTAAACAAATATTTTCAGAAATTCAAAATTACAAGAAAATGGGCAAATGTATGTGGAAAAATTCAAGATTCAAGAGAGAAATGTTGCAAGTGAACATTAAACACTTGCAACATCATGGTTCTAAATTTTGATTTTTTAAAAATATAATTTCGTTGCAATTTCTGTTTATTTAAATAATTTCAGAAAATAAAAAATGGAAGAACATGGCCAAATTGTGGAAGAAATGTAGATTCAAAGGAGAAATGGTGGAAACTAAACATTAAACACTTGCTATATCATGTTTCAATTATTTTGATTTTTTAAAAAAATATTTTCAGAAATTCGAAAATAGGAGAAAATGGGTAAATCTATGTTAAAAAATGGAAGATTCAAGGGAGAAATGGTTGCAAGTGAACACTAATCACTTGCAACATCATCTCCCATGAATATACCTCCCATGAATCCCATCCATCAACAAAAAACAGAAAAAAATGGAAGATAGAATGAGACTTACCTTCAAAACAGTGAAAAAGATGAAGAGAGGGATGAGAGAAGCCCAAGAACACCTCCAAGCACCTTCCAATCCACCTAGGAAGCCTCCTTGGGTCTCCTAGAGTGTGGATCTGGCGTTTCCTTGAGAGAGAAGGGGGAAAAAGGGGGGAAAAGGGCTCTTGCGGCGTGGCTCCTGCGAATCGGGACTGCACAGTCTCGATTCGCAGGGCATCGGGGGTTTCTTACGGGGCGGGGCGAAGCGGAGCGGGTCGGGCCGGGCGAATCGGGCCGGAGCGAGGCGGATCCGGTCGATTCCCTGGCGGACGGCGGATCCAGGCGGATCATGCTTACGGGCCGGCGTCGATTCGCTCCGATGCGGGCGAATCGAGCCGATTCGCTCCGCCGTGCAAAACCATGGTTTAAACGGAGATCTTGCCCAAAAGATACCCTCATAAACTCATAAGATAACTCTGATCCTCAAAAGGAAGCTCATACATTTTCAAAGGAACAAATCCATTTTCAAACCAAAGTTTATTCTATCTGATGACGAATAAAAGGAAAACATTGTATTGGAATTTTCTAGAAAATGCATATATCCTCGCCCTCGCTATGAAATGGTATTCGAGTTGAAACTGATGTTAATATAGCATCTAAGGCTTTTAACTCGATGTAAATGTAATATCATTCCGATCGATGGAGACAGGGGTCCAGCACACGCTACCCTAATCGCCTGATGATTAAAGGCACATAATCAAAGAAGTTCAGATTAAGAAACGGCGCACTCGTCCGTTCCACGGACATTAAAATCCTTTCTCTGCTTCATGCAAATCTTTTATTTCTGTCTGGTAGACAGTCTGGCACGTCCCGCAATACAAAGTCAGAACATGATAAATGAAATGAACCTTCCAAAATAATGAGGGAAAATTTCCCGTGTCCACAGGGCTATATTCCTGTTTAAACTCAAGAAGTCCAAGTCCTTCCTAATAACATTGCACCATCTCATTTTAGGCCTTCCCCTAGCTCTTTTACTGACATTCATTAAGATTTGGTCACATCTTTTAATTGGTGCCGAGTTAGGGTGACGATACATATGTCCAAACCACTTAAGTCTATTTTCTCTCATTTTTCTATTAATTGGAGCTATCTACAAATCCTCACGAAAGCGCTCATTCCTATTCTTATCTTTCTTAGTCTTCCCATATATCCATCTTAGCATCCTCATCTCTGCTACACACATTTTGTTAATATGTTCTTTTTGCACTACCCAACACTTGGTACCATATAATAAAGCAGGCCTTACTGCCGTTTTATAAAACTTCTCTTAAAGTTTCACTAATATACAATGATCTCAGAGACTCCTGATGCACTTCTCCATTTTAGTCAGCCTGCCTTAATCCTGTGTGCCACATCATCATAAATCTCCCCATTCTCTTGGATGATAGACCCTAAGTATCGAAAGCTACTACTCTTAGGAATGTCTTGTTCATCAATTTGAACTATATCTTCGTGTAATATCCTCTCATTACTATAATTGCAATGCATAAACTTTGACTTACTCCTACTGATTTAAAAACTTTTAAGACTCCAAGACATGCCTCCAACTTTTTAGCTTAACATTTAAACTATCAATACTCTCATGACTCATCAATTACGGCCTAAATTTGTATAAAGAATTAGGGGATGATTAAGGCCTAAATTTGTAGAAAGAATTAGATTGTACCCTATAACTCACTATTGAGTGCTTTATCCTAACGTTTACTTTACTCTTTATAGGTGAAATTTTTGTGACCATGATGTAGTCTTGTCCCCTTTTCTTTTTGTTTGGGTTTTTTGCATAGAAACCATTCTTACATGAAAAATGGCAAATATGCCATCCTTGCTAAAATACTGTTCAATATGCCATTTGTAAATAAAAAACATTGCAAATATGTTATTGTCGTTACTCGGTGTTATTCTCCATCCATTTAACCATAGCTCATGAAAGGAAATGTCAATTTTACCCTTCCTTTTGTAGTTTTTTAAAATAATATATATGAAAACTAGTAGTCTTAGAAAAAGTTTTTTTTTTCTCTAAATTAGCATATATTAAAAAGTTATTTACAAGATTAACAGACCTTAAAAAAATATTTACCGAACTAGCATGCTTTTTGACTTTTCAAAGCTTAGGTGAACAAAAACTCGCCACATAAGTGCCACACAAGCATCCACTTTGGCTCACTAGTCTACATCCTCTGTCTCCCTCATCCACCCATCTCTCTTAACAGTATATGCCCTCAACCCTTGGCGGTAGACGCCCTCAACCCCTAATGGAGACACCTCTCTCTCTCTCTCTCTCTCTCTCTGCATGGGGGAATCTCTCCAATGTTGGACGTCCCCTAACCCCTAGCCCCCCCACCTCCAATCCCCTAGACCCCACGATCACCAGATGACCCTTCCCCTGTTGGTCTCTGCATACGACTCCAGTGGGAGAGAGATTCACAGAGAGAGGGATATCGGGTAGGGGGGAGGGGGTTTGAGAGCGAGAGAGGGGGGTGTGTTATCCCCTTTTGGCTCCGATTGGGGGGGGGGGTCGTCCACAGGGAGCATGGAAGGCAGAATCAGTCGATTCTGGATTGGATCGGCCATGGCCGATCCGATTCTGGGGGTAACCCCTTAAATTTAATAGAATCCTGGCCGGATCAGCCAGAATCAATCCGAATCGGCCAAGATCGTGTGGAACTAGATGTATACTTATTTACCTGAACATCATTTAAGTATATAATTTCATTTATTTAAGATATTACATGTAAATAAGAAAATACTCTCCATTTGAATCCAATAAAAATATAAAAAAATCATATCTCTTACTAATAAAAAGTCAACTCTCCCATCTAAGAAGAAAATCATGATTTTGGTGATTTCACCGAAGTGCTAACTTTCTAATCTCTCATAGCTTGGCTTAACTAAAAATTTTATAATTCAAATAAATCATATGAAATACTAAAAATCCAAAGTTCGGTGAAATAAGTCAAATGTGTACTTGACTTCTTCAAGGGACTCACTCTCCTATTGACAGTGGACTAAGTATTGTCAGTAGGAGAGAGACTTTTGGAGAAGTCACATGTACGTTTGACTTATTTTACCGAACTTTAGATTTTTAGTATTCCATGTGGTTTATTTGAATTATAAAATTTTTAATTAAGCCAAATTATGGGGGATTAGAAAACCAACATTTTGATAGGATCACCAAAATCGTAATTTTCTTTTCAGATGGAAGAGTTAACTTTGTATTAATAAGAGATGATTTTTTTTAATATTTTTATTGGATTCAAATGTGGGGGTATTTTTTTATTTACATGTAATATCTTAAGTAAATGAAACTACAATTATAGGCATTTACTATGTTCAGGTAAATAAGGTATCATTGACATTGCTCTGTATTGTAATAGGTAAATAAGGTATTTTTACAAAATTGTGAAGTTCTTGAATTTGCTGATTTTTTTTTTTGCATTTTTACTCATTCTTTCTGATTTTCCAACATTTTCTAAAGAATAATTAATTTTTTAATCTGGCAGATCCAGGATCGGCCAGATTTCCTAAGGATCAACCGATCCACCGATCTGGATCGGGATCGGCCCGACCGATTCAGGGGTCTGATCCAATCCTTCCTTCTATGACAGGGAGTGGGTGAGGGGGTCTGGCAACTGCTAGGGTTCTGGCGGAGGGCTGCACAGCCCCGGGGGAGGGGACCAAAGAAATTTACAGAAAAAACAGAAGTTAATGACAGTAGCATATTTGCAACATTTCCAATTTACAAGTGGCATATTTGACAATATTTTAGTGACGGTGATGTATTTGCCATTTTTCATGTTAGAAGGGTTTCTATGCAAAAATAAAAATAAAAAAGCTTTTTTGGTAGACAGTAATGTGACATTGTCTTGGCAGTCGGAGTCACATTTTCTATGAGTTTGTGGTGGTACTATATGGTGGGGTTGCAACATCTATATTGTTCCATGGTTCATTAGTTCAATCAGCATATATGCTTGGATTGAGTGAGAACATCTAGTTGTAATGAATGTTCTCTTTTGAGCATGTCTCCATCATTATTCCACTCTAGAATTTCATATCTACACATTACAGATCTAGTGAACTAAATTTTTTGATATTAAATTGTCTGGCTAATAAATTGTTTGATCATTCTATATCCATCAATTTTGAGGCGCTTTATGTATTTGTGTACATATGAATGCATGGTTAGGCTCCTACCTCTTCTTTCCTCTTTTCAGGTTTCTTAGAATTTTCCATTTCCAAATGTCGGGCGTATCACAAGGATTGGTTGTTTGTTCTTGAACATGGCATAGTGATGTGAACTTATTACTTATTCACTACAATTTAGTACTGTCTGAAGCACATCTGATGGCTTTTGATCAAGGATGGAAACCGAGTCTGAAACCGAAACTATTTTGGTTTTGGTTTCGGCGGTTTCAGATGGTTTCAGAAAGTTTAAGGGAATTTGGCTTCAAAGGATCCTGTTTAGGCTGGTATCGGGTGTGTTGGTTTCGGCCGAAATGTTTTGGTTTCGGCCAAAACGCCATCCACGCTTTTGATGTTGTCTTCTGTTTGTGTGAAATTTGACACTGTCCAGCCAAAGTTGGTAAAGAAAAGTAAATAAAGATGAGATGTATGTCTAAAACATAGCAGCTCATTAACTGTCTTCTGGTGTTAAATACTTTGATACTTGGAGGTGTAAATGGTGTTGATCTTAGAAGTTCATTGTTCAGATAGTATAATCTTCCTTTTGATAGGTATACCATGTTGGATTGAATATACTTTCAATTTCAAATGGTAAAACATGGATCTGTCCGCATTTCTTTTCTTTCAAGGGTGGATGTTTGGGATGCCATTTTTATAAATATCCAATTATGAGATATATCATATAACCAGACTTGGATTATTTTCAGCTTGATTTACTTCTTTCATATGTTGTGTTTCTTTCATTTTCGAGTTAAAATTTGTGCAGATAAGCTGATTATGCTATGAATAACTATTGGTTTCCTGCTATAGCCATTGAAGTTTTAACCAAGGTGGTTCAATTACGAAGTTATGCTTGTTTTATTTAAAATTTTTGCCTCTAAGATCCATTTACACAGGTGTTGATCATGTTATGTTCATTTTATTTTTGTGCCTGTCAGCCTGGAGAAACATTGAAGGACTTTTACAGAAGAACCAATTTATATTGGCAAATGGCTGCACATGAACATACACAACATACTGGAAAGGTCAGTTAACCATTATTTATGATTTGCTCATACTGTGTCAATGTTCACATCTGACCAGAGACTTCTGTGCAAGTTTTAGTAAATGATGTTTGAAATTTTCCTTTAATCTCATAGATGTTATTAGATAGTTCCCTTTCTCCTTGGGTTGCATGTCTAGTTGTTCAGGTCATTTAAGATGAGTGGTCATCAGGATAACACATCCATCAATCTTTTGTATGGTTATTTTTTCGTCTTTCAAAATTTCTCCATCTATTCCCAGATCTTGCCACCACCTTATATTAAAAGGGCAGAAGAAACACACCTGGATAGAATTCATATCTAAAGTACATGAAAAAATCAGAAACAACAATTCAACAGAGAGAATCAAGGATTCATGCCAGAAAGGCGAGGTGTCAACAAGAGAAAAACAACTTTTCAAGGGCATGAACCGATGAATTGGTAAAAGACATACCAAGGAAGAGTAGCCAAAATGAATATGCTCACTTCTATTCATTCCTTTGTCAGTTCTAACAATAAACTAGTAATGTTTCACTCCTTTGAACTTATGTTGTGTCAATCCCATATTTGTTCCTAAGTTTAAGTTTTATTGGATTGGGTCTTCCAAGTCAAGACCTTAAGGTGAAGAGTGGAGAGGGCTCCACTATTATTAGCACATTATATTTTTGTCCCTTTCCAATGTGGGAGTATTCTTACATGCCCCCTCACGTGCAGGCCGATTGTAGGCTTGTGGACCATAAACTCGGGATGTGCAGTGTGGATCATACTGTGCTCTTTGATACCATGTTAAAGTTTTACTGGATTGGGCCATCCAACTCAAAACCTTAACATGAGTAAGGAGGGCTCCATTATTATAAGCACATTGTATTTTTGTTCTTGTCAAATGTGGGACTATTCCTGCACTAAGCAAATGGGTTTTAAAACCCATGACAGCACTGCTGTGCGTATTTCCAATCTGGTAAGACAACAGTCACCCAGACAAGTACCATCCACGTTTTAAAAAAAGTCACCCAGACATAGTTGCTTCTTCTCAGGGAACTTCCACATCATTAGAGAGAAAAAGGAAAATAAATGTTCACTAGTTTATCATAGTTCATAAGGAACAGTTCAGTGACTCGAAGCCTCCTCTTGTCCCAAATATGTTCACTCTTTAAGCAGGAAATTTGGTTTATTCCCTTCTAAAACTTTTCTAGCCTGGCATCCCATCTCCTTCATTGACCCCTTTTGAAGAATCATCAAAATGGTGATCTATATTTAATCCGTCTGTGTTCCCATTTATGACCTCATTATGAATAGCATCTTTTTCATGACTGTTGTTTCCTGAGACTTACGCAATGATGTTTCTGAAGTGGCTAGCTTATGCTTTGGGAGGAGAATCCAGGGGGGATCAAAGATGGCTTTTTCTATCTCTGGACATACAGATTTATCTTGCTGAATTATCACACTTCCCAATGCTTCTGACCTTGAAACATGCATGTGCAAGACTCAGAAACTGATAATGGGAGGTGGATGTGTAGGATTGTCGCATACTGTAAAATAACACATGTATCGGATGCAGGGTTTGCCGAATCGGGGCAAATCGGCCCGATTCCCCCGAATCGGTGTGAATCAGGGGAAATCCGATCGCCCCGATTCCCTTTATATTATATATATATATATATATAGTATTATATCATATTTGTAATATATGTTATACATTATAAATATGATATATATACATATATGTATTTAATCAATATAAATGTATCTGAATATGATATATGTAATATATATGCAATATATATAATTATATATATATATCATATGATATTATATATATATAATATACCCATGCGAATCGGTCCGATTCGGACCGATTCTGGGGGAATCGGGGCGAATCAGGAGCAACCCGATTCGCCTTCCGATTCTGATTCGGCAAACCATGATCGGATGTTGTACTGTGATTACTATTACATGTGGTGACCCTCCCAATTCTGAAAATTTCCATGCAAAACCCAGGAGCTTCGCAAGGATGGTTTCGATCTCGCTGAAGCTCGATTTAAGGAGCTCAAGCCAGTGCTCGATGAGGTGATTCATCCAATACACTCCGGAATCTTTCCTGCTGCAAAAACCAATGTCCTATTTTCCAAATCTTAATCTGATTAGCTCTTTTCTGGTCCGTGACCTTTTCAGTTGGCGATCTTAGAAGCAGAACAGAAGGCTGAAGAGGAAGAAAGCGCAGAATCTAGTACAAGGAAAAAGAACAGTAAAAAGAGTGACCACCAAATTTCACGCAGATAGATGCCTCATAACTGCTTTCTTTCCTGTTTTAACACATTTGTCAGAGTAGGGACACTGGGTCGGATGTATGATCTGTCCGTTTGAATTTGTGTAACAGAGTTGCCACTTGCCACCATCCTTTTGTTTTTCCCTTTAGCACCTCTTTTTTCTCTATCACTTATTTGTGCTCGGCCTCTTGTATGTTGGGGCGTATTTGTGCTCTACCATCTTTTTGTTATCCTTTTGTCTTGTTTGTTTGTTAATTTGAAGCATGGTTTGCATGGAGAATTGGATCGGCCCAATTCGGCCGAATCGGATCAGATCAGGGGAGATCTGATGCATGATTCGGCTGATCCGATCCAATTCGCATGGGTACATATGTACATACCCTTTCTTCCCTTTATAGTTTCATTTACTTAAGATATTACATGTAAATAAAGAAGTATCTCCTATTTGAATCTAATAAAAATATCAAAAAATCATATCTTTTACTAATAACAAGTCAATTTTTTCATTGAAGAAGAAAATTACGATTTCGGTAATTTTAGCGAAATGTTAACTTTGTAATCTCTCGTAATTTAATCAATCTAAAACATTGATAATTCAAATAAATCATATAGAATATTAAAAATTCAAAGTTTGATAAAAAAGTCAAATTTGTACGTGACTTTTCCAAGGGTTGATTTTTTCAGTAGGAGAGTGGCTCTTTTAGAGAAGTCACATACACATTTAATTTTTTACTAGATTTTAGATTTTTAGTGTTTTATGTGGTTTATTTAAATTATCAAAATTTTAGATTGGCTAAATTATGAGACATTAGAAAATTAACATTTTGTTAAAATTATCGAAATCGAGATTTTATTCTTCAATGAGGGAGTTGATTTTTTATTGATAAGAGATATATATTTTTTGATATTTTTTATTAGAATCAAATGAGAGACAGTTATTATTTACATATAATATCTTAAGTAAATAACATTATTTACTTAAATAATATTCAAGTAAATAAGTATGAAGAACAAACCTTATTTTTCATGGGTAATATACATATATTATATGTATTATATTTGTGGTGGTCAAATCTGGCCACCTAGGCCCATGATGGTCCACTATGACCCTCGCGTTTCCTGTCAGCTGACGTGGCCTTATCCTAACGGGTCACGTCCCTTCCAAGACGGTGTGAAGATCTCTAAGATACCGCCACCTTGATCGGACGCTGTCAAGCCTCGTGGCGGTATGATCCCGAGCAGGTCATCTGTCCTTCCGCGATCGAACAACTGCGGAAGGCTTTCGAACAGGAACAGTAACCCTGCTGCGCGGAACAACCCTCAATATCACCGAACAACACGTTCGACCCCCATGTGGGTCACCTGCTCGGAAGGTGTGTCCAAAGGGTGCCGAGCATGCTCTCTGGCTTACAGAGCGGTCGTAACCGTCCCAGGCCACGTCCTCCACCATCAAGAGGCACGAACTGCCTGACAGCCCAACGGGCACCTGAGCGCATAACTCCTCTCGTTATGCGCGCCCATCATGGCGCCTTTTCAGGCACGATCTACCAACGTTACGCACGTTGGCCCTGGCACCGACGCCTATAAAAATACAGGTACAGTACCATGCAACGGTACGTTCTCTTCCTCACGCGAACACACTCTCAATCTCCGAAACCCCCTGCCTTGCGAGCGCTCCACTGACTTAGGCATCGGAGGGTTTCCCCGGTCTTCACCGGGCCCCCCTGATCCTCTTCTGGTCTTGCAGGTTCTCGTCCTCATCAGCGATCGTCTTCCCTCTCTCTCTAGTGGAGGCCCGTTTGGTTCCAGCCCAAACAGGATCACACCACCACATTTGGCGCCGTCTGTGGGAACGACGCTGCCATGGCTCGAGGACGATCCTCCTACCAGAACGTAGGAAGCAGGGCGACGAGGTCCCGCCAGTCGCGAGGGGACTCCCGTTGCCGATCCCCCCTGGTGACGTCGCCATCGCCCCCGCTGGCGCAAATCACGACGTCCCAGCACCAACGACTGCCGCACCCGCAACTGCCCTCGAAGTAGCAGAGCTTCGGGGGAAAATGCAGTAGTTGACGGGCGTCTGCCTCGCTCTGCAGGCCCAGTTGGCGGGAGCAGCGGCCCCGGCGGTTTCCCTGCCGCGCGAGCGGCAGGCGAAATCGTCGCATCGCCGCTCCCGCGTCCCCCCGGCACCTCAGGAGCAGCAGGCGGAGTCTCCGCGCCGGTCCCGCCGGGCCCCGTCGGAGGAGCGGGCACCAGAGCGCCGCGGGCGCTCGCCCCGCTGCTCTATCGTCTCCCCCCATCCGCCACGATCAGTCGTGGGAGGCAACTCCCATGCCTCCGGACGAGGGGGCCCCGCCAACTCCGAGTAGGAGCTCGCCAGGCGCCTAAGGCGTGTGGTCGACCTCGAACGCCGCATGGACGCGATGGTTCAGCGTGCGGAGGGGAAGGCTCCAGCGGAGGATGACCTGGACTTCCGCTCCCCATTCAGCAGGGAGATCCTGGAGGCCCAGGTCTCCTCCAAGCTCCCTCTACCCACCATCGCGCCCTACGACGGCACAACCGACCCGGCCGACCACATCCACGGCTTCGAGTCGCACATGGTGTTCCACGGAGCATCAGACGCGGCTAAGTGCAAGGCCTTCCCTGCAACGCTCAAGGAGACCGCCAGGGCCTGGTTTGAAACCCTCCCTGCGGGCTCCATCACCTCCTTCCGCCAACTGAAGAAGTCCTTCAGGGACAACTTCCTTGGCGGAAGGTCGCAGCCGCGAACGGCGGCTTCTCTTCTGGCTGTGCGCCAGAAGAAAAGCGAGGCACTCTGGGACTTCGTCAAGAGGTTCCGAACGGAGGCGCTTCGCATCTCGCGCTTGGACGTCCCTCTGGCAACCAGTGCCCTCATCCAGGGCACTCGCGATGGCTTCTTGCAGAGGACCCTCAGCGTCCAGCAGCCCGCCACCCTTGTCGAACTCCTCTCCATCGCACAGCGCCACGCAGCTTGCGAGGAGAGCCTGGCAGCGAGCAGGGCCGAGCAGGGGGAGCAGTCGGACAAGAAGCGGCCTTCCGACAACGGTTCCGACCGAGATCGGAAGAAGGGACGGCGCAATGGCGATTCTCCGCGCCGACCGCGCCCCTTCACCAACTACACCCCCCTCACCGTGGCACCCGAACAGATCCTGGCAGAGATCAGGAATGAAGCATTTGTTTGGTGGCCACAAAGAATGCGCTCCGACCCCCGAAAGCGCGATCAAAATAAATACTGTCGCTTTCATCGTGACCATGGCCACGACACCTCCGAGTGCCGCCAGCTTAAGGACGAAATTGAAGACCTTATCAAGCGCGGCTATCTTGGACGGTTCGTGCGCCGGAACGAAGAACGCCCTAGACGCCGAGATCGCACTCCCGAGCAGCCGATCAACAACGAGCCCAATGGGCAGGAGATCAACGTGATCGCGGGAGGCTTCGGCGCGGGCGAAGAAAGCACTCGAAGCCGACGCGACTACGCAAGGCGAGTGCATGTCGTAGATAGGCCTTCGGCACCTCGGCCGGCTCCATATCCTGCCAGTCCTGCACGCGCACAGCCCGAGGAGGCTATAACCTTCTCGGATGAAGATCTTGTAGGGGTTACGACCCCACACACTGATGCGTTGGTCATTTCGGCCACCATCAACCACTGTAATGTGCGCTGGATTCTGGTAGATAATGGAAGCGCCCCCGATGTCTTGGCTTACGACTGTTTTGTCCTCATGGGCCTGCGAACCGATCAACTCACCCCTGTAAACTCGCCACTGTTCGGCTTTTCGGGAGTTTCGGTCCAGCCCATGGGAAGGGTTCGCCTTCCGATCACCTTGGGAACTGCTCCTAAGGCTGTGACCAAAATTGTTGACTTCCTGGTCATCAACAACATGTCTGGATACAATGCTATCCTTGGCAGAGGTCTGATTGGACGCATTAAAGCAGTACCTTCATCACTCCATCAGAAGATGAAGTTTCCTACTCCGAGCGGAGTGGGCGAAGTGCTCGGGTGTCAGCGCGAGTCTCGTCGTTGCTATGTCCTCTCCTTAAGGGACAAGCAACCACTCGCTGATACAGCTCCTTCAACCTCCGATCAGCCCTCCACCAGTCGAGGGACGCCTGCGGAAGATTTGATCCCCATCCAGGTGGACGAAGACCCCGAACACGTCTTGTACATTGGTGCCTTGTTGACAGAGGCCGAGCAGCAGCGCTACACAGCCTTCCTGCTGGCCAATTTGGACGTGTGCGCTGGTCCGATGACGAGCTTCCAGGCATTCCCCCGGAGGTCATGGTGCATCGCCTCCGGCTGGATCCCCGGATCCCGCCAGTTCAGCAAAGGAGGCGACCTGTGAACCGAGAACGGCAGACCGTGATTCAGGATCACGTGGTCAAAAGCCGAACTATTGGGCTCCTCCGAGAAGCCCAATATCCAAGATGGATCTCTAACGTGGTCCTCGTACGCAAGGCCAACGGCAAATGGCGTGTGTGCGTGGATTACAAAGGATCTCAATAAGGCAACGCCCAAGGATAACTTCCCTCTTCCGCGCATTGATCAGCTGGTGGACGCTACTTCCGGGCACGAGCTTCTCAGCTTTTTGGATGCCTACTCTGGTTACCACCAGATCAGCATGCATCCCCCGGATCAAGACGCCACGATGTTCGTTACAGACCTAGGCTTATACTGTTTCACCAGAATGCCTTTTGGTCTGAAGAATGCAGACGCGACTTACCAGCGGCTGGTCAACAAGATGTTCGAGCAGCAGATCGGGCGCAACATGGAGGTCTATGTTGATGACATGCTGGTCAAGACACTTCCGAGTACTGACCACATTTCCGACCTCCAGGAAACTTTCGCAACTCTGCGAAGGTATAATATGAAGCTCAATCCTGCCAAGTGCGCGTTTGGTGTTCGGTCGGGTAAGTTCCTCGGGTTCCTCGTATCCAATAGGGGAATAGAGGCGAACCCGGAAAAAATCCAAGCCGTGCTTGAGATGAGCAGTCCAAAGACAGTGCGCGACGTCCAGCGCCTGACGGGGCGTCTTGCGGCACTGAACCGGTTCATGTCCCGAGCAGTAGAAAGAAGTTTTAACTTCTTCAAGTTGCTCCGAGACCCTAAAAGCTCCTCGAAGCAAGGGGGGCAAGTACGGTGGACTGATGAGTGCGAGGCTGCCTTCACCGAACTAAAGGCATATTTGGCAGCCCCTCTTGTTCTCTCAAAGCCTGTGCTCGGAGAACCTCTGTTCGTGTACCTTTCGGTCACCGAACACTCCATCAGTGCAGTCTTAATCAGAGAAGTTGGAGCGGCGCAGCATCCTGTATACTACATCAGCAGGGTCCTCCAAGAAGCTGAAAGGAGGTACCCCAGAGCAGAAAAACTCGCCCTTGCTCTCGTCACGGCTGCACGGAAGCTCAGGCCCTATTTTCAGGCCCATTCCGTTACAGTTCTAACCGATCAACCGCTGAAATCCATCCTTCAGCGGCCGGAGGCTTCCGGCAGGTTGGTTAAGTGGGCGATAGAGCTTGGTGAGTTCGACATCAGCTTCCGACCGAGGACGGCGATCAAAGCACAGGCGTTAGCAGACTTCGTGGCGGAATGCACCCTTCCGGCCGAGCAGGATCCACCGTTGGCAGACGAGCCCCCATGGGAGCTTTATGTTGACGGATCCTCTTGTGTCATCGGAAGCGGGGCAGGTTTGGTCCTCACCTCCCCAGAGGGGTTAGAGTTCCAATACGCCCTCCGTTTCCGCTTTCCAACCTCCAACAACGTCGCCGAATACGAAGCTTTACTGTCCGGTATTCGCATGGCTAGGCACCTTGGGGCCATTCGGCTTAGAGTCTTTAGTGACTCCCAGCTGGTTGCCAGCCAGGTGAGCGGACAGTTCGGAGCAAGGGAACCTCGCATGGCTCAATACCTCCAACAGGTCAAGAGCCAGACAGAGGGCCTCGTATACTTCGAAGTCATACATGTTCCACGGGAGCAGAATGCGCGAGCTGATGCACTGGCCAAATTGGCATCTTCAGGTGACATCACCCCTTCCCGCTCTGTGTTTATTGAAGAGCTCTCCTTGCCGAGCACGGATATTGATGTAGCCGCCATAGAAACAGGCCCACCAACCCCAAGTTGGGTGGACCCTCTCTTGGCGTACCTTCTCCAAGGTGAGCTTCCGCCCGAACAGGACGAAGCTCGGAAAGTCAGGATGCGCTCTCAGCATTTCACCCTCGTAGAAGGCAAGCTGTACCGACGGTCCCTTGCAAGACCTCTTCTGCGTTGTCTCAACCCTGAGGAGGCCCTTGCGGCCACAGAAGAAGTTCACGAGGGGCTGTGCGGAAGCCACCTGGGGGGCAGAACGCTAGCACGCAGCATCATCCGAGCAGAATTCTGGTGGCCTTCTCTTCAGAAGGATTGCATGTCCTTCGTCAGGAAATGTCCAGAATGCCAAAAGTTCGGGGTACTCATCAAGCAGCCAGCCGAACAGCTTCACAGTCTGTTCGAGCCACGCCCTTTCGCCAGATGGGGCATTGATATCTTGGGTCCCTTTCCAGAGGCCCAAGGTCGGAAGAAATTTCTGTTCGTAGCCATCGATTACTTCACCAAGTGGATCGAGGCCGAACCCGTTGCCACAATTACTGAACAGGCCGCGTGGAAGTTCGTATGGAAGAACCTCCTCTGCAGGTTTGGCGTCCCGAAGGTAATCACCTCTGACAACGGGAAGCAGTTTGACAACACCTTCTTCAAGCAGAAGTGCGCCGAGCTCGGGATCTACAACCACTTCACCTCTGTGGCTCATCCCCAGGCTAACGGTTTGGTTGAAAATGCCAACCGAACATTGCTGCACGGGATTCGCACAAGAGTGGAGGCTGCAGGTGGATCATGGATCGATGAGCTCCCAAACGTCCTTTGGTGTCATCGAACAACTGCTCGGGTAGCTACAGGGGAAACACCTTTCCACCTGGCCTACGGCTCGGAAGCAGTTGTACCTCTGGAAGTAGCCCTTCCAACCATCCGAACAACCCACTTCGATGAAGCCGCCAATAACCATGCTCTTCGAGAGAACTTGGACATGCTGGGCGAACGACAAAGCGACGCCAGCATTCGCCTCGTTTCTTATCAGCAACGACTCACACAATATTATAATGCGCGAGTTCGGAAAGGCGGTTCAATGTGGGAGATTTGGTTCTGCGCCGCTGTTCGGCTTCGGACCCCCGAAGAGCAGTAGGCAAACTTGCCATCAAATGGGAAGGACCTTATCAGGTCACCCATGTCCTTGGGAAAGGCTCATATAAACTAACTACTCCTAGTGGCGAAGCCATACCCAGGACTTGGCATGTCTCAAATCTTAAGGCTTATCATATATAAAAGCCTTTTCTTTCCAGCATCCTACCTCTCTTCTCCCAACTCCTGTCGCTTCACAAGCATTTAGCATATACACCTGATCGGAATCTCCTTTACGATTCCCCACGACCTACGTTTTACATGCAATGCTTACGGAGCCTAGCGGATTTCGATCCGAGCAGGAACAACCATAAAAGGAAGAAGATAGAGAAAGTGAAGATACAGAACAATCTCATGAACAGAAGACTTCATTCACAAAAAGTTTTTTTTTTACAAGTGGGATCTTTTGGCCGCGGTTACAAAAGGAGATTGTAAGAAGAACAAGGAGCACGAGCATCAAGGGGCCTACTGTGAAGGACCGGCGCCTTCATCTGAAGGGGGCATCCGCCCGGACTAGAATTGTGCGAACCGCACACCATCCAAGAGGGCGTCCTGGGTGCGACGTCGGCACTCCCGAACAGTAGCCTCGAAGGCTTCTCGGGTGCGTTCAACCCAAGAAAGCCGTTCTCGAGGTCCCTCCCAGCATTGAGACCCACTCGATAGCAGCGGGCCCCATACTGCTCCAAGTCTTCCTGGTACTCCGGTCCGGCCTTATAGTCAGCAACGGCGCGGACCCCCGCGCCCACTATCACCTTGGTTAAGGCATCCTTCTCGGCCCGCACCAAGGTGGCCTCGAGCTCCGAAGCCTGGAGGGCGGCCTTGAGGTTCTTCACCTCCTCCTCCAGCGCCGTCTCGCGAGCCTTATGCCTCGCGGTGAGGTCCTCGCAGAAAGCCACCTGCGCCTCATTGAATACTTCTGCTTCTGACCCCGAACAGCTAGAGCCTTGAGGGTGCCCAGCGACTTGGATATGCCATCCAAGAGCGCCTCCAGATCAACATCGCTCACGCCCTCATCATCTAGGCCCTCTGGATGGTAACCTTCCACCGGCCTCTCCGGAGTCTTCTTGGAAGGAAGGTCCAGGCACCTTGCTAGCTGGTCAAGGTGAGAAGCAGTAGGACTTGCGGGCAGCTCCCTGGGCGCGCTCTCCATACGACGAAGGGTCGCCTCCAGAGCCGCCACCGAAGGGTCCGCAGGAAGCTTATTTTGCAACGCTTCACTAAGGGGTCTTCGGTCGTCTTCGGACTCTTCAGCCCGAACACCGTCCCCAGCACCCACAGCATCCGCCCCAGTAGCGTCGACTACCTTGGAGGTTGCATTTACAATAGCAACCACCTCGGTGGGGGGCGTCGGGGGCAGGATACCCCTAAGGGTAGCAACAACCTCTTCGGACGTCCCCGTCATTGCAGCCACTTTTTCAGTGGCCTCTGCAGCAGGAATCACCTCCTGCCCTTCGGACAGAGCTGCGCCTGGCGCTGGAGCTACCGCGCTGCTAGCTATCACTCCAGCAGGGGTGGAAATTGTCATTGCATCAGCGTCCTCCTCCCGCCGAACAGGAGACGCTGCAATCTCTCCACTCCTCCTAGAGGAAACCTCAGCAGTGTTGCTGGTAGCACCGTGCTCGGCACCACCAACGTTGGAAGCACTGGAGGGCTCCCTATTCCTTGAGCAGGAGGAGCCCCTGGCCTCTCCTCCAGCAGGGCTCCCGGACCCCTCGCTTACGAAAATGAGCCCCAGCTCGGTCGCCATTTTCTGCGCGACCTCGGGGCGCGTTGCGGAGGCCACTTGTGGCACTCCCTGATCGGCCGATTTCACGGCCCTACTCCTTCTACGCAGTAGCAACTGCGCTTCTTCTTCTTCTTCGGTCCCCTCCTCGTCACGCGGAGGGGTAGCGGGGATGGTCTTCTTCCTCTTCTGAGCACGGAGTTCTTCCGCCTCCTCCGCGCTCTCTTCGAACAGGACCGGCCTCTTCTTTGCGGAAGCGGAAGGCCGGCTCGCTCCGCCACCCTCCGCTGGTGAGGCCCGAACTCCAGCCGGAACCACCTCTTTGGTGGCCTTCTTCTTCAGGCGAATCCTTCCAGGCCCCTTTTCAGGAGCCTGTGCCTTGGCTGGGCGCCCCCCAGTTGGCGAGGGAGCAACGAGCGCCGTTGTCACCGAGGCACCAACCCTCACTGCAGAGGGAACCCGGACAACGGCGGCGACATCATCGCCTTCATACACCATGTGCGCCAGCACAGGGATCTGTTCGGCAAACTCTTCATTTGCCTCCTGATCCCTTCCGGCCTCCAGCTCTGCGGCCGCTGCGCACAAAGAAAACAAGAAGAAGAAAAGTTAGTATGAGGTCACCAAACCTAAGAGTAAACAACCAAGAGGTAGTATACTTACTCCATGGTTTGCTGAGCCCGTACTTAACGAGCATGAACTCGGTCACATATCCTTCTCCGTTCAGAACACCTGCTCGGAGAAGTTTGTCCGATGCCCTCGCCTCATCCTGGATCAGCTTCGGAAAGCTGTCCTTCCGCGCCGGGCGAATGACAGTGGGGAATCCCCACTCAGCACCACTCCGGTGGCGCACAAAAAATAGCCTGTCCATCCAACCCTTGTTGTTGGAGTACTTGTTGGACAGGCCGATGTGCATCCGGTCTGTTCGGTGCTTGGCGTAGTAGATGTCTGCTCCCGACGCCCGCGAAGCAGACAGCTTGAAATGAGCTCGAAAAACGTCCGCCGAGCCCCGGATCTCTTTCAGCTTGCAGATAACACCGAAGATACAGATGTATCTCCAGGTGTTGGGCGTCAACTGTATTGGCGAAACGCCCCAAGTGTTCAGGAGCGCCTTCGCCACCTCCGGCAACGGCAGCCGGAAGCCTGCCTCCAGGTGATCCACGGAGAGCAGCAGACAGCCTGGCTTGTTCACCAGGATTGAGTCGCTTTCCCTGGCATCGATGATTTCGTACTCGTCCCCGATCCTGAAGCGCTCACGAAGCCCGCTGAAGTGGCGGCATCGTGGTCCGCTTGACGCCGCGACGGTCACCCCGCTAGCTCTGGCAACGGCCTTCCCTTTGCTCGTCATCGCTGGAAGGATCGTAGGAGGCGGCGACGGCGCAAGGAGATGAAGGAGAAGATGGAAACAGGAGAAGGCAATGAAGCACGAAAGTTTCAAGGCTGGAAGGTTTCTGGGAGGCATAGCTCCCGCCCCCGTCTCTTCCCCTCCTTATAAGGAAAGAGGAGGGAACGAAATTCGAGGCGGGCCCTAAAACGCCTCTCCTTCCCGTTTTTGAAAGTGCCCCTTCGGGTACAGCGTTGGCGACCGTCCGAACGCGACGACGGCACCTCAGGCATGGCGCGGCTTTGCACCCATCATGATGGGTTAACCGCCTGCCAAGGCTCCAAGCGGCGGCACCCCGCCACGGGCCATCGCATTAAATGCAGAAGTGACGCCCTCGAAGCGCTCGTCTCACCGAGCCACTCGAGAGCGTGGGGGGCAAGTGTGGTGGTCAAATCTGGCCACCTAGGCCCATGATGGTCCACTATGACCCTCGCGTGTCCTGTCAGCTGACGTGGCCCTATCCCAATGGGTCACGTCCTTTCCAAGACGGTGTGAAGATCTCCAAGATACCGCCACCTTGATCGGACGCTGTCAAGCCTCGTGGCGGTATGACCCCGAACAGGTCATCTGTCCTTCCGCGACCGAACAACTGCAGAAGGCTTCCGAACAGGAACAGTAACCCTGCTGCGCGGAACAACCCTCAATATCACCGAACAGCACGTTCGACCCCCATGTGGGTCACCTGCTCAGAAGGTGTGTCCAAAGGGTGCCGAGCAGGCTCTCTGGCTTACGGAGCGGTCGTAACCGTCCCAGGCCACGTCCTCCACCATCAAGAGGCACGAACTGCCTGGCAGCCCAACGGGCACCTGAGCGCATAACTCCTCCCGTTATGCGCGCCCATCATGGCGCCTTTTCAGGCACGATCTATCAACGTTACGCACGTTGGCCCTGACACCGACGCCTATAAAAATACAGGTACAATACCATGCAACGGTACGTTCTCTTCCTCACGCGAACACACTCTCAATCTCCGAAACCCCCTGCCTTGCGAGCGCTCCACTGACTTAGGCATCAGAGGGTTTCCCCGGTCTTCACCGGGCCCCCCTGATCCTCTTTTGGTCTTGCAGGTTCTCGTCCTCATCAGCGATCGTCTTCCCTCTCTCTCTAGTAGAGGCCCGTTTGGTTCCGGCCCAAATAGGATCACACCACCACAATATTAAACATATATATAATGATCCTATGCGAATTAGACCTATTCGGTCCGAATGTCCAGCAAACCATGATTTGAAGTTCCAACCACCACTATGAGGGAGTTACTACATTGTCATCAGTCCCGCCTTAGTTGCTTCTTATTTGTAGATGCTTGTTTCTTGACCTGTAGCTAGCTTCGATCGAAATGGACACGCCAACCGAGAAGAGTGAAGGGCATGGAATTGGATATAACTATCTACGGTTTTTTGATCGAAGGGCTGACTTAGATACTAAAACTTCCTTTAGGGTTTGTGCAAGTTTCATCAGCTATTCGAGGAAAAAAAAACACTAGTTTATTCGATAACGAGTGTACTATAAATCCATGTAGTATTTCTGGAATTTTCATGTCCTACCAGTATGACTGTTGAGATAAACAGAAAGCCTTGAATTTTTGTGCCTTGTCAAAAGATTCGACTCCCTGACCAACTTACAACTGTTAGTCATTCAGAATGCCCTGCCATTAGAGAGTAGAGAAAAAGAAAGACTAGTGATGAGTTGGAGTTGATCAATACCAAGATCTAATTATCCGGACGGGACTTATTTCTTTGTTCAAGCTGAGGGATCGACATGGATAATGTCAGCCTTGTTTGCCTTCGAAGTCGATGCCTGGTGTGGACAAGCTGCCAATTAGTTATGGAGGGATGGGTGGTTGGAGATTTTGTGACAAGACAACCTATGCATGGGAATTTCTTCAGGAGGAGTTTGATAGGGAAATTGTGGATTAGCCTTTTCGCAAATCCATCTACATGGTCACGAAGGTCTCGTTGGTGGTGCTGGTTTGAGGTGGGACAATCGAGTCCAAGCAGATTGTGACAGTTCAGGGGAAATCGTACAAGGAGGCAATGAACTGACTTCTTGTCTAATAACCCTGCACCACATGTGATGGACTTGCCTCTCACTTCAATAAGTTCCTTTACCAGTTCACCTGGTTCAATGATAGGAGCTTGCCCTCGTACATAACGGCGGATGGAGTACGAATTTTTTTTAGTGGGGTCATTTCAGAAGGTAAGGTGTATTTATAGACTTTAGCGGGATCATTAATGGTGAAATTTAACATTTCTAATAGAAATTTTACAATACAATGGAGAGTCACGTGACCCGACTGAAAATAAGTAGGGGTGTCAATGGGTTAGGTTAATTTGAAGTCCAATGGGTAGTCCACTTCAGATTCAATTTGGGTTAAAATATGATGGCCCATGGATCTCTTTTGAAGCCCATTTGTCAAACCCATCACTTGATGGGTTGGACTCGGGTTAGCCCATTGGGCTAAGAGACATCAATAACAACCATACCTATCAATAACCACCATACCTACACATGCATTAAAAATATACTTAAATAAAGAAATCGGTTTTCATCACACCAACAGATCCCTTTAAATTAAAACATGCTTAAATTAAAATAGTGAATCTATTTACATATTAATTTGATGGGCTGAAACGGGTCTCAATGGGCTACCATGAGTTTGTTTTACTTTGATCCATTAAATTTGGGTTGGACTTAGGTTGGGTCATTTTTGTGTTGGACTAAATTGAGTTTAAATTGGGCCAGCCCAAACCCACCCATTGACACCCCTAAAAACAAGGTGGATCCGCCACTCGTCGTGGTACAATCAAATAGGGCATCTGTTTCATATTTGGTTAAGAACATAAGAACCATTGGTTCTTTTTTGGGGCAAAAAAAAAAAAAAGACTATATAGTGTTCCCATTTATTGTGAATCTTTTATCTCTTTTAAGACCCTTCAATCCCATGCAAACCAATAATAGAATGATTGGCAGGATGAGCGAGGGCAAATAGAATCCCATGAAGTGTAGCAGGTATAATAGAACTCATTATGGCCGCCTAGTTTCATAGTAAACGTTGTGGCTCTGAATATTTCTTGAAGTACTCGTTTGCACTGCAATTTTGGAGGCACGTCACGTACCGTACCGCATTTAAAGTCAGACCTCAGCGTCCTAGATACGTTTGAAATTTTTGTACATATCGCATGTTATACGAGAGATGCCCGGATGACGTATTTTTCCTTCTTTTCCCCTTTCTTTCTCTCCACCTCTTAAAAATGATAAGAAGTAATTCCTTTGGAAATGGAATGGGCGTAGACCTATAAATGCATGTGTATCAACTTTAAGTTTTTCTTTTAATTTGCAGTCCCTGTAATTACTATAATCGATAAGATTATCGAAAGGACGTGATTCCAAGGAAAGATAAGTTTCCTGGTTTCAAGGGTAAATAGTCAAACTATGAGGACTGAAAGTTAGCGGCAAATTATTGTAGGGACTAAAAATAGAAACCCCATTTTTGTATTTTGCCTAGGAAATAACATCCATTGCTTTTCTCTGTTCCACTTGCTCCTACATTTGATTTTCTATTTTTGGAACCTCAGCACACGTAATCTGAAAGAAAGAAAGAAAGAAAGAAAAATTAAAAGAACACCCCTTCAACGGTCATGGGGTTGTTCCATCTGGCCATCCATAAGATACCTGTTAGCTCGACTTCTGTGAAAGAATGATGAGATATCTGTTAGGTCTGGACCAAAGATCAAGCTCATTTCTTGATCCTTACCAGCAGAGCTTCTAAGTTAAATGATTGTTTAATAGGGAAAAAAAAGGGCTCGACCCGAGATCCAACCCGCTTACCCGTTTATCCCACAACTTTACTCATGTGATCCAGGTCCGGTATAGCACTGTTGGTGAGTAATGTTTAATTAGAAGCTTTGTGTGCAGAAAACACAAGCAATGAACCTGAGAGGAGAAGAAACCAAAAAGAAAATGTTTTAGAATCTAGGGGTGTTTGATGCTTGCATAAATAGCTATTCCGGCCAATCACATTAAAAAAAAATAATTGTTTACTGTTATCTCTTTTGATCAGCCAACATCCCTGTCAAGAATAAGATGAATGTCATTCCATACAGCCATCATGGGTGAATCCATTTCTTATCTGCCTATAGAACTCTCTGATGTGATCATTCATGCAGTTCTTTCACAAAGATGATCAAGATGATAAAATTATAAAAATGATATAAATATAATGAATGACAAAAAAGAACAGTTGTGTTTAATAAAACTGTTCTAGAAAAGGTCTAGAAAGAATGCCACAGCAGAAACCTGACAGTTATTGCCAAAAGTAAAATGTTAGGGGGATAGATGCAGGGAAGTAAATATGAAGGTAATGAATAAACTATGATGGCCATCTTCCTAGATAAGATGTAGTCTCAACTTTGTTGAGAGACTAATGGAAAAGGGCACAATGTAATTGCATTCTGAGCTCATTTTATTGAAATTAGAATTCACAGGAGATAAAGAAAATTTTTCTTAATTGGATTAGAGAAGTTTAATGTATAGAGAACTTTGTTTTTTTTAATTTGTTTGGAGTCAAATATATTGCTGGATTTGCATTCATGATTTCATGGTATTAGCTTACACGTCATGTCCTTAAAAGTGTATGCCCTTGATAAATAGTGAGTATAGCCATAATTTAAAATTTTGTGGATTATTCTGTCCATTTTACGCATATCATTCTATATGTATAAAGGAAAGTGTGTCCAACATCAAAATGTCAGCCATGTTTAAAGAAGAGTCTATTAGATACAAAGTGATCATGTCTGAACGGTGCTGTCATATATTTTGCACTTTTTCAACGGAAGCACAATGAGCCTGTCTGGTTTACACTTCCTAATGTCCAAGTTCAAGAACAAGTGGAGATATCACTGTTATATACCTGTTCATCTCTTCACTTGGATCCTGATGTGATTTTCCACCTCCTTCTGGTATATAATATGGAATCCATTCATAGGGAAAATGCAAACATTGGCTATATGAAAAGACCATCATCTATCATAGGAACCTCCAACAAGTCAAAAAGATACTCACAGTTGTACTGCAATTCGTCATATATGATACTCCGAATGTCAGTTTCTGTTTGGTTGTCCTTCCAAACCCCAAAGCCATTAAGCGCAATGTCCTCAAAGAAACCATAGCTTTGAAGAAAGCATGGGCTCAAGTCATCTGAAAATGCGAGATCTACCTCAGTTTTCACACTCACCTTCTGTGTCATTGGTTCCAAACAGCTTAAGCCATTCTTGTAGTCAGGAGAGTAGCTTTCTGGACTTGGAGAGCTATCTGTCCTGGATGCAGCTTCAAGAAAGTTGGTGCCTGTGGCACTACGTTCAATTTGAGAAACTGAATCACTATTGAATTTTAAAGGTATAACGGATGATGGAGAACTACTATCACCAACACTTGATATTATTGAATAGATAGGGGTTGGAGTATGTAAGTGAACATCTTCAAACTGATGATGTTTGCCTGCCTGTTGCAACTGTGAACATTCTCTTTTGAGGGTAAGAGATTCTTGGCCTTGTCCCACCAATTGCATGGATTGCATCAATCGACTTCCCCTGTACCCTGATTGCTTGTGCTCTGAGATGCAAATCTCATTTCGCTTATAATCCAGACCTGGTATCGTCTCATCAGAAAATGCACTTGGGCCAAACCTGGAGACATTACTCATATTCTCTGATTCACTGTTTGGATTATTTAAGAGGAATATTGTCTCGGTTGCTTGAATGGACCCTCTCTCTATCAAATGATCCTCAGAAATCTTTGGAATCATGTCTTTGAGATGGAGGCCTTTTGCAAACAACCCATAGTTGTCTGGAGTGTTGCCCCCCTGGATTGCTATTGAGTTCTGTAGACTAAATATCCCGGAGAGTACTTGAATCTGGGATCAGATTGCTCAGTTTCAAAGAAAGTTACTTCTTCATTCTGCTTCTGCAATCTACTTAAGTACAGGCGGTACTTCTGCAAATGGAACATGAATTTTCTAATTAAGAAACAGTTGCCTTCTTTAGAAGCCAAAAAATTTCATCTAGTAGAGAGAAAGGAAAAAAGAAGTTTAAAAAATACATGCAAAAAATGTACTAGATCACTAGATGCCTATAAATTTCTGAACTGTTGGCAACTAACAACAACTTTAGTGCATAGTGCAGAATTATTTTTATTTATAAGGAAACTAAATGGAAAGAAAAGTTACCTTGCACATGGGTCTGACTGGAACTGTAAATTGTTGTGTGTGTGTGTGTGGGGGGGGGGGGGGGTGCACATTTTAAGGACAATAATGCGTGGTTGTTGGTTTCGTCCGAAACGTATCGTTTTGGCCATGACCCAAAAAAAAAACGGCTGAAACTACTGTAGCATTTTCCGAAACTGAATTTTTTTTTTTAGTTTTGTCCGAAACCAGACTGAAACCCGAAACCGTCTGAAACCAGACCAAACCCGGCTGAAACCGACCGAAACCGACCGAAACCAGCAGAAACGAAACCGAAACGGTTTCGGTTTCGGGCCTAGGAGATGCCGAAACCGAAACTCCCATCCTTGCAATAATGAGTTTCGACATTAGCTTTGGAGATTCATTGACTTAAAATTAGCATAGACCAGGAGAAGGATTCTTGATAATTTAATCCTAATTTTGTGTAAGTTATTAAATGAGAACAACACTCTTCATATGAATTTAGCATTCAATAAGAGGGACATAGAAATAGACGGTTAATAGAGGTATCAGCACCTTTGACCTACTTAGGAATTAGGATTAGCACAAATGTAGCTTCACGGACATGTGGAGGGTTTTGCTACTTCTACATTCAGTACAATGCAAATGGAGTTTCAAACATTCATGGGGTTCCGTCCAATATCTTTTAAATAGAATAGAGCTACCCCATGCATATTCCCCATTCTATTGTACTTTAGGATAGCCTAGCTCAGGGTGGAAGAATCACCTATTCCACATTTGAGGGTCACAAGCTAATCTAGATATGTTTGGCCCTAGTCTCATTCCAATAGGTGTAGTATCGTGGAAAGACAAAATGAAGAAGATCATTATGTTTTGAGATGGTCAAGAGAGAGCACCATAGAACTTGTAGTCATCAGGATACATAAGAATTCTTGCTAGTGGTAATTTCATATCAAATAGTGGTTTCCTATGTATGTCCAATAGCCTTGATGGCTAATACATCCTATATGAGTGGACTATTGCATAATGCAGAAATTTCTAGATATCTTCATTCTCTGATTTGCCTGAAGCTTGCAAGTAATCCTGATGTGGGCGTGTTACTGTAGCACTACAGTAACACGCGATCCTCTGCCCTGTTCGCCCTGCGAACACGCACGCGGACCGCCCACGCCATCTGCGCCTCCACCGCTCCACGTCCCGGGCTTCCATGCTGCACCCAACCATCTCCCTCGTCGTGTGAAGCACGACAGCCACCCCCCCCCCCCCCCCCTGCGTGTGAAGACACCCCATCATGCAGGTCTCGCGCGCGCAGACCCGCTGACGTTAGCGCGGGCCACACCACCGGCGTCCCTCACGTGTGACCCTCGCGGCCAGCTGCGCCCAAGCGCAGATCCCAGCAGCTCCGTCCCGTCGCGCCTTTGCGCGTGCAGTCCTGCGAGCACGCCGCCTCGCGAGCAGGGGGGCCATCCCCAGCCACGCCAGCTGCCCGCCCTCGCCATGCCTCACACGCCTTCCCTCTCCACACCCCGCTGACACCCCTACACCTGCAGTCGCCACGTGGACAGCAGCCTCCCTATAACGCGGGCCACGCCGATCACCATCTGAGCCCCCACCGGCCTCCTCATCGCTCGTGCCTGTATGGGCTGGCCTTCGCAGACTTCTCACGCCCACACCACGCAGCAGCAGCCACGCCCTCGTTGCCCTTCACGGCTCAGCCCCGCGCCGCCTCTGTTATGTGTCTCGCCCGCATCGCTTCTGTGGCACGAAGTCTCGCCAGCCACGCACCGTTGTTTTCATCATGAGTATCAAATTTGAGGTCGAGTTGTCAGAATATTTACATACTACAGTGACACTTACGAGAAGCTCTTGGGGTAATTCTGTTTCTCAATCTATTGTTGATTCCCTATCCAATTTAGATTATATTAAATTTTCTGGGGATCAACGTATACATACCATTCTTTCATCGCTTCAAATGCACCAAGACATCGAAATCCTACCGGTATTATGATGATGTTTGGTGTACAATTATACCCAATGGATCAGGAATATCATTGGGTCGAGTTTGGATGGATGAGCGTAGAGTTGTGAATGATCACCAAGCAAGATTTTGTCTTCTACATCTAGAGGGTTACAACAAGCCTTTTCGAGTGTATGATTCATATTATATTGCACTGCAAAAGCTTATAAAGACATGCTCGGTATTTTCAGCTATGAAGGAAACATCATTAGCTCTTAGATGGGATCACAGATTGATTGCAGAGGCTGATTTTAATTTGTTTGAGGACACATTGTTCGAGGAAGATCCACTACTCTGGGATCAGGCATTGTTTGTGCGATCCGGTTGGGTCGTATATCTTCTGATATATTTGCAGCTCCTCTATCTGTACTTACTCCAGTTGATGGGTTTGCTCTAGCTGATGTGCTACCAATTTATCAGACTATTGATGTGATCGAGTGGAAGCAACCCTTAGTTGATCTGATGTGGCTGACATTCTGTGATTCGTTTATAGTGCACCAATTTGAGGTCCTTGATATGAGTGTTTACAAGGAGTTCCGTATGTGCACTCTTGTGTTCACCTTCGTCCTACTGCGACATTTCAAAATTCGAGGTCGAATTTTTCCAAAGAGGGGGAGAATGATGCGGAAGTGGGACTACGGACAATGTAAATTCGGCGATAACGACATCTTTATGGCTTGGCGAAGAGTTCCCACATTATTGATGTATTTACTTTAGTTATTTGAGTATTTGATTGTAAAAATAAGGCCCAAATGAGGCCCAATAGTGCATTTCCTATTTTCTGGTCATTTTCGGGTGCGAATTTTGCCCCATTTTTAGGTCTAAGGGTATTTTAGTCAAAAAAGGAATCAAAGTAGGGTTAGAGTTAGTCTAACTCCTATAAATAATCTTGTAGTCTCTCTTTTGAAGGGGATGAATGGTTGAATACAGAAGTTGTGAACCCTAGAGCGATGTAGCTCCTCCTTTCCCCGGTGGATTTCCGGTCTTTCTCTCTTTCCTCCCCGGTGGATTCTGGCTTTCTCTTCCACCCCCTCTTTGCTGTCCCGCATCAAATCCAGTTGCTAGGTTACTGTTTTCTGTTTTTTTTTTTTGCAAGGTCGATGGTAGAGCAATCATACAAGCCATTAGTTAATAGGTAGGGAAAGGAACACATAAGAGAAAGGAATAAACAAGTACAAAACCTAGATAATGATAACGATGAGTAGGTTCATTGTTGTTATTTCTGTCCACACAATACTTATTTTTAAGCCATCACATGAATGTGTGGATTTTGTGCATGACATGAAATGAGATACATGTCAACATAATTAATAGACACTAAAAATAAGTATTATATAATCCTAGAAGTCACAGGAATCTTTATAAGTCCTGTTGTATGCTATTTGTAGTTAGATCAAAGTGAACAGTCAATTAAATCTGCAAAGAAAGTGTTTTACCTGGAGATGGCTGGCGACATTTTCTCTTGTCAGCCCAGGAACATTCATCAAATCCAATATTTTCTTAGGGCCTACTTCTGCGATGAATTTAACTAAATAATCAGTACAGTAGGGAGAGAAGAAAAGGAACATAAAAAGGAAAGTAAAGGAAAACAAGATGATAAAACTAATCCTTAAAAAAGTAATTCTTTTACGAAAATAGAGCAATCCTTTTGCATAATAATAAAATAATAATAATAAACATAACCACCATGAATACTTTGCATAACCAAAAAGGAAACAAATGTAACCACAAGTAATACTTACTATCAAATCCTATCTGATTAACAGCATTGACAAATTTCTGATGAAGATCCACTGACCAAACAACCCTAGCCCTTTTCACTGAAGCAGCATCAGTAAAGTTTTGCTCTATATGCTCTTTGCTATCAAGATCTTTCCGCTTCTTTGCAAAACCAGCATCTCCTCTGCTAAGTATATGTTTCTCATCAAATTCTTCTAATCTATTCTCCATATGATTATATCCATTGATATCCTGATTTTCAATCTCTTTCACCTCATGTATTTTCTTTCTGAGAACATGTTGCCATATATTTTTCAGTTCTTTCATTCGAACAGGTTTAAGCAAATAATCACATGCTCCATGCTGAACTCCTTTCATTACCCTACTTGTTTCACCATCCACGGACATCACTGCACAAATTAATCAGAGAAAACCATAAGGTAGGGATGGATTACAAAGCATAGAGCATTTAACCGTTTCAGACAACACTAAGTAATGTAGAACACATAACATACTGATGACAGGTAAATCCATCTCGAGTCCAACTTGTTCAAGAAGCTTGAAACCATCCATATCAGGCATGTTAACATCACTGATCACAATGTCAAACTTTTCTCTTCTTTCACGAAGCAGGTCTAAGGCCACTCGAGCTAAACCACATGTTGTAACTGCAACGAGAGAGAAGCACCAAAATGTTATTAGTAATCTTGGCAATATAGAAATTCCAAAAGCCTTAGCCATCAAATCTTGCTTTCTAGAGGATATCTTGTTATGTCACCTCTTGCAACACTCAAGTGAAAAACATAGAAGGGAGTGCAACTATAATAACATGAAAGAAAGAAAGCAATTGAGGGCCAATACACCATTCCATTTTCTTTATGGAGAGTTTCAGCAGTAGATAAATGTCATCCACCAAGGAGTGTTTCAGGAAAAGACAAAAGCATTGACAGTTTTTGAAAATTTTAACCATAAAGAAAGGGGAAAGATGCATCTCTTAAATAAATCTAGAATCAAGTTAGAGGTCGGACTTCTTACTTTAAAATAAAGGAAACATGTATGCAATGCATTAACTGCCTGTCAAAACTGAATATCTTTAAATCTATGTTTAGACCAAGGGGAAACAAATGCATTTCAGGTTCCTGGTGATAGGGGGATCAAACAAAAAAACTAGAAACCAGTGTTACTGTTGTATGTCATCATCCTTATTGTTATCAAGCTGTATCACATCAACTTGAAGTTAGCTTTTACTGTGAAACCAGAAGGTAAGGCTGTAGTCACCAACTAGCATCATAGACCTTGGCACAGTCTACACATATTTAAAGGTTGCTATAGTCCAGGACTTAACACCACATTGCAGAGGGTTGACTCTTCTTTTAAAGTAATGCCCAAATCCCTGGATAATTACAGCCGGCATGAGTCTGCAACGATTTTTGCAAGAAAAGAAAATTTTTAGTGGTTTAAAAAGAGGAAAAAGTACCATATATTTGCAGTATTGATACACACTGCATCCTGCCTGATACGATCTGATTTGGTCCAATATGGCCAATGTGGCCCGATGGTGGATTTTTCAGTGTCTCCAATCTTGGTTGGTATCATAAATCCCGAGATATGGTATAATAATAAAGATGCATCCGATATGGTCTACTTTGATATGATTTGGAAAACCATGACTAGAGGGAAATTGCATCAGCATGATGATTTTCTGAGATGGCACGCTGCTTATAGTGATGACATGGCAGTTGTTTGCCATGTCTCTAGTAGTGAATTAGAAAATGACAGGTTTTAAAATTATGGTCTCCTAATAAGCAACAACATTTAAGATCAGAAACTATGAGTTGAGTTTGGTTCATGGTGATTATTGAATGGATGAACAAATTATATTTACAGGTTGTGTTCCTCAAAGATTTAAGGATGTGTTTCACGTAGAGAAATAAATATGCTTCTACTATTTTTATTCCATTCTCATATGTGTATGCTGAGAATATAGATCATAGAACTAGAAGTAGTTCCTCTATAAGTTTTTGGGGTTGGAAACCATATTTTTCACTTTGTATATGTGAAAGAAACTAATGAAGATGTCTGATGCTTCTGTCAAACATGAATCTAAGTTACCCCAGAGTGTTTCCAAAAGTTTTTCATGATTATTTTTCTTACCACACAGAACTACACTTGGGCTGCCATTGAAAAATGCTCAAATTTTGAAATGTTGACTAAGACCGTCTATTTGTTCAGGGCAAGACAATCAGGGGTATTTGGTGAATACATTGTTTTTTCAAGAGCCATTTTAAACTCGTTCTGGCATGTGTTTAGAGCAGCAAA
Organism: Colocasia esculenta; assembly: GCA_014218235.1. NCBI lineage: Eukaryota > Viridiplantae > Streptophyta > Magnoliopsida > Alismatales > Araceae > Colocasia > Colocasia esculenta. The sequence goes on from CM024762.1 coordinate 115,177,397, forward strand.
GAGAGTATGTGGTGAATACATTTTAATTTGAAGAGCCATTTTAAACTCGTCCTAGCATGTGTTTATAAGGCAGCAAAGGGAGTATGTGGTGAATACATTAAGAGCCATTTTACACTCATTCTGGCATTTGTTTATAGAGCAGAAAGGTTTTCCTTCAATAACTACAGATCTTATAGAGCCTCACAAGAAGTCCCATGACCATGTGGAATACCAGTTGAATTTTCTAATAAAACGGCATAGGTGTTGGGTAGAGTATGAACAGAACAATTTGATCACTATGATACATAACTAAGGGAAAGCGCAATGTCCCTTCCTACCTAGATATCATACATGATTTACAGATGCAAACAAGAGATTTCTTTTCTTTTTATTTCTTTAGATACCGAGCATAATCCACTGAGCGTGGGGAACCTATTACCACTCTTCACTGTTTTAGTACTGGAAGATTTCATAATGAAGTATCTAACTTTGATAGTGGTTAATGTCCTATACATGAATAGCAACCCATAGGAACCATGGTCCTATCAGTGGAATATCATAGTAAAATTAATTGTATAAGATATTACTTCATCCAGTGAGAAAGCTGACACATAAGAAGGGAAAAGTATCCAGAAGTAATTTTAGTTGGCTTAGGTGTCTGGGAAGATGAGGAGTTGGTGTGGAGAAGGAAGAGGAGATGGAGAGGGGCATGGGTAGAGTAAGGTTTCAGGGCATCTTGGTGACAAATTTAAGAGGGATTTTCAGAAAAGAGGGCTTTGATTCAAGCACTGATTCATACAGTTTATCAAACATCTGAAATGCAAGTTTCTGACTGCTTCAGACAATAAGCCTCTCATAAGTGCTACCAAACAGACCCTTACTACGTTTCTAATTCCCAACACTGGCTTCCTTCCGAAATCAAGTTTTGGATTAACACTTCTGCTTGTTTTTACTCAACAAGATCTCTGAGGTGGCATCTTAAGGAAACAGATAAAACACTTTCATATATCCACCGGTACCAAGACATGGATAATCAGAAACAGAAGAATACTGTTAATAAGTACAAATCCCATGTTTTACCAAGGACATTGATACTTGTAACTTGTAAGTATCACATGTTTTACCAAAGACATAAACAACTCATGATACTTGTGAGGCATAATCATCCTAATAAATTCAAACCTTCAGAATCTTACCTTCAAGAAAAAGTTCCATGAAGCAATATATTTCTGAAGGAACGATCAGGTTTTGCTTTTTTACGATACCCATATGAGCTGATTCCATGTTCAGTTTCAGTGACTTATAAGCTCCATACCACTGATAATACAACAGTATGAAAACAGGATTCCGACTAATTAAGTCACATCCAAAGTAATCTTGTTGGATCAATGTCAGATGTGGCCATTCTGTCATCTGCAATGTTCTAACTTCTAACTGTTACGGTTGCCAATTTGAAAACTGCAAGTAATACCGGGTACAAAGGGCAGAGTGAATAGCTGCCTTTCTAGATTTTTGCAGACAAAACAGAGCTTAGATACCTTCTTAAGTTCATATAGACTATTTTTACCTGATATCTACCATATTCTTCTTATCATCAAGACATCAATATACAGAACTGCAGGGGCATGTGAGGGGGTGTACACCTCTGCAACTTAATAGATTTCTCACTGCCATTATGGAAGCCATAGTTCTGCTATTATGGGAAGATCAAGCTTCATTAATCCAGAGGATGCAAAGATGTCTTAAAAATTGAAAACTCCATCTTCCTCCATCTCCTTAAATATTTTGGTGAAATTCAAGACCTAGATGTAAAAGTATAGGCACATTGTTGAGATAGAGATAAGCAGCCCTTTCTGAATGGAGCAAAAATCTCAGTTCCTCAAAAGGATAATAATTGAAATGCACATCAAGGGACAAGCATACCTTCATAAGAGCACTTGTGTAGCATCTTCTCAAGAATTTTGAGCCAGGTGGGATCATCATCGACCACAAGAACACGCAGACCAGCAGGAAAGTTGTCACCTCGAGAAGCTGGAAAAGAGTTCTCCATGATTTGAGTAGATTGCAGAAGTGGTGTGGAGAGTTCTGTGTACAGGGAGGAGGTGAAGGAAAGAGAGAGGACTCCCTATAAATATGTTATCGGACTGAATGTTCTTAAAGGAGGGAAGCTTAGGTATGAGCTAACAATTATTGGCACCGGTTACTTAACGATCTAGTGCCTCACAAGGGCTTTCAATTCTCTCCATCTACCAGAAGTACAAGTGATATAGGATAATAAATGGTGGACTTTTATATTAAATCATGATGTTGTGACTTGTGAATCATGTCAACATCGTTCCACAGTTGTTGTCTAGTTTAATTTGAAGTGACAAGTGACTTTGGTAGTGGAAAAGGATATCTACTGAGCTGATGATTAGGATGATGATGATGATAGCATTTGTGAATCGCAAAGGTCTGTGTTTCTGCCAATGCTTCTCTAATTAAAGCTGGAGAGACAATGAGCAGACATTGCATGGACCTCTAATATGAACGATTGCAGAGAGAATTTATCATCTGAAAATGGTAAAATTACTATGTTTTATAAGTTAGCAAGAAGTCAAAACCTATTTTGTAGGTGGTAACATTTGATAATCCTGGCATCCCTTTAATCCACTCCATATAGAACTGTAATTAAATGGTTATTACACAGAGAAATCTGCATCCTATAATTACACTTGTTTCTCATTTGGCATACCTTTTAGGTGTTTGAGCAAGAATGACAAAAGAATGATTCAGTCAAATTCTTTCATATCACATCCTGGATTAAATTCACTGACTGTAGAATTTCCAACTAGTCTATTGTTAAAATAAAAAGAATAAAGTATTGCTCATAGTCTGGCATTTTTTGAATAAGAAGTAAAGTTTGTTTCCCAGTAGCTCATGCATGCGGCTTCCTTCAATGGAATTTTGACTGGGTGTTTCTTCGTGTTCTTGAAGGAAGCTACATTGTTTGACTGCATTGAGTATTCAGTGGAGTAGCTGGGATAAAAGAGTCAAAACTCAACATCTCAGTACTCTTCATGAAGATATGTCTGCCAGTAAACTACTGAAAATTGAAATTCTACTTCACTTGGTCCTGATCAATGAAAGTTTGTGCAACATTTTCACACATATGCTTAGCAAGGTTTCTGACCAAAAATACTGAATCCACCACATTTGTGCTTAATGTTATGGAATGGCAACATGCAGAAGGATCTTTCAACTCTTTCTATTTTAACTTGTAAATGGTTAAGAAAAGTCTTGCTGAAAAGTGGAAAAGATTTCCAACACAAGATATGATTTATTATTCCTTCTCTAGTTTATAAAATCTGCAAAAAGCCAGTGCACATGTCTGGAGTCTTGACGCCTTTTACTGTAGTATTGTCTAATAGGCATGTTCCTTTATTTTAAAAAATTACTCATCACATATGCTTTGATAGGAATGACAGTGATCAACTTTCTCTGTGACCTCTACATCAGACCTCTATTTGTATTCATTTAGACTGAGTGCAAGACTTGTTGTGGCCAATGTTGGTCAATTCGCCTTGATACACTGAAAACTTGGCAAGCGTTTTACACTTTTATGTTTTATCCAGAATTCCTCCTTACAAAAGTAGAATCTGTGCATCCATCCTGGCCACTCTCTGCCGTATTATTATACTAAGCGTTTTCAGTTTGAAGAAAGCACATGGAATCAATGTCTTTCCATTAGATTTTGCACTGAAACCTTCAGAGAATGTTCTATTCTCTACCTGCCAAAAATCTGCTAGGATTTGTATTTTGTTTGCAGATGCTCAAGAGAAGCCTTGCGTAATGCTCTTTTTCTCTCTTACCAACAGGTTCAAGAGTTAGTACCATTTGTCAATTTCTGGTTGATATTTCCCTAATTACCAACAGTTCCTATGGGTTCCATGAGCTCCAAGGCACTCAGCAACTTTCAATTTTCTTGACTGTCTTGAATGCCAGATGGGAAGTGAAAAATGTACACAATAGTTTTGTTAGTGGCCACTGAATTTGGAACCATTCTATATATAGTTGAATCAATCACTGAAGGGATTGAATAGATCTTGAAGTGAATTTTGTGAGGGAAAATAAGCACGAGATTTGTGCAGGCAGCTGATGAATTCTTTTCAGGAGAAGTGGCAACAGATGTTTTTCCTAATGAACATCTCATTTTAAAACTTCCACAAGGGAGATTGCAGTGGAATGGGACAGTGACTCAGAGATACCATTAAATATGGGAAGTGGGGGAGGAATGGTCATCTGACTAGTTGGCACTCACTAACCCAGTTGGTGGTGGATGCCCCGATAATTCAAAAGCAAATGGGGGGTGCTTCAAAAGGAAGCTTTATGTATTTTAATCTCTTAGGCTTTGTGTCCCACCTCTTCTTTAATCTCCTGTAAGTGAATGTTATGCAGCCTATATCTGAGTGGAGATCACAGGACCCTACAGGAAGAGACAAGCACACTCCAAGCTTATCAACCAATGAGCTCAGTGAGCAGATTCCGTTCTATCTATATCCCTTTAACCCCCACACACCCCCAGGTTATACGATGCCGAACATTATTGCAACCTACCCAAATATAACACCCGTCTATTTGATCAGGTCGCATCTTGAGGAATTGTCGTCGGGAAGGTAGAAACGAAAAGATATAAATGAAACCCCTCCTGCTGTCAAAAGACAAATGTGGTGCTCAACAGATGCTCGATCAAATGACCAAGAGAACTGCTGCTGAAAACGACCCCATAAAGGGATTGTTCGAGAGCTGCGTCGGAAGGACACCTCCGAGATCACACGCAACCGGCGGCCGCACCCGAGGCAACACGACGCTCAACAGATACTCGGCGAAAAGACCAAGTAACAAATAGACTGCGAAAGTGTTTCCATGACAGTGCTTTGGGGATCATAAAGAATTCTGGGTTTACGGTGGGAACCTGTTGCCGGGGACCCGCCATGGGAGTCTCTCAGCTCCGGGTTGGCACGGCCACCGGCGGGGAGGGGGGATTGGCTGCTTTTGAGGTGAGTGGCTTAAAGGAGATGCCCACCAACACCATGGCTGCTTTGTGATTTTAAAAAAGGAGGAAAACCCCAAACAAAGCCGACGCTTGAGTGGGGGGAGGGGAGCTGTGCAGGGATTTCTCATGAGAGAATGGGCACAAGCAGGCTTGCTCAGCCCTGCTTTGAACTCAAAAAACTACTCATGTAATAATAGGAAGATGCAGGAAAGCTAACTTTTTTATTCTCTCACTCTTTTTGTTCCCGAAGCCCAAAAGGACGAGTCTCCACCTGGGGACCACGTGGGCATGCGTTGCCTTGTCTGGGTGATTTGACAAGGGGGTTCAAGCCAACCGTCGCTAAAAAGGAACCGGCAACGGACACCTATCAACCAACCAACAATGTTCTCTTAAAGAGAAAGACTTTGTGCATTTTTCGAAAGTGCACAAAATTACGTCTTCCTGCACTTCCACCGCTCTATTGGTCCACGTCAAAGCGCTTCAATGGTCCGCGCCAAGTCAGCACAGCCCTCTCCACGCCGCTGCTTCGCCCGCCATGCCAGTGCGGGGAGACGCCCCGTCACCTCAACCCCACTCCGCCGTGGTGACATGACCCAATGTCATGATGACATGATCAAATCCCACTTCAAACGCCGGTTCCCAAATTACCCTCGCTCACCTCTTTCCCGCATTCGCCCTCCCCTCACCTCCTCTTTCCTCTGCACTTCCGAAACCGGGAAGAACACCAATGCCAACGTCCACGGAGGAGATCACGAACCTGTGCGATCATCCTAAGCTATCAAGCGATCATCCTAAATTAACAATCTGTGACCTGTGTGCACATCCAAGTAGGAGAGGAAGCATGTCTAAGAATGTTGAAATGACGGGCTTTGAAGGTAGAAGGTCCAACGAAATGGAGGCATCCAACAAGTCAGAGGGGTCACACAGGACCTCAAATTACATGATCCCATCAGTTCTACCTCCACCTCCTATGGCTTATGGAGCCCAACCATGGATGTATGGCCAGCCGATGGTGTGGCAGTCATCTCCATTCATGCCGCCTATTTTCTCCGGACAATCTTTGATCAGTGGAGCATGTATGCCTATACAAACAATGGCTCCTCCACTCGAACCTTTATTTCTTTCCTCCCATGGACCATCAATGGAATCAAAAGGCGAGACAAGCAGCTGTGATGGTGAGCAGAGGAAGGCCAGCTGCTGTGATGGTGAGCAGAGGAAGGCCAGCTGTGATGTTGAGCAGAGGAAGGAAAATTTTGATGGTGAGCAGAGGAAGTCTGCGCATATATTCCATGTTCAACAAGATGCGTCTGGTTAGTAAAACTAATTCAATCATTTTGGAATGTTTTCCTCAACGAGTTTGGTAACAGGACAATTTTTCTGAAGAATTATATATACATTTTCTTCACAGAAGTCCCAATAAAAAGTCCTGTCACAGAAAATGAGGATCACTATTTTGCAGACAATGAAGTTGCTTGTAACTCCAAAATTTCAACTTTGCTTTGTATATTGACCAAAACAATAGAGCCTAACCTTATATTTGGCGTCTGCACATTTTTTTTTGCTTGATTTTAACTTTTTAAGACTAACTTGTATATGTGGTCATCATAGGTAATGTGCAACTCGAATGTGGGAATGATGTCGTGAGGACTCCAACCAAGGAGAAGCAAAAGATCTCAGAAGCCGAACTTATAGCAGAACCTTGTGACGGGATGGAGTTTGAATGTATTGATGATGTAAGAAAGTTCTACAATAATTATGCCAAAAAAGAAGGATTTGGTATAGCAAGCCGAGATAGCAAATTTGTGAATGGTGTGTGCATTTTCAAAAAATTCACATGTCATAGAAGTGGTGAAAGTAGGCAACATCCAAATGCAAAATTACATCGTGACACAGTGAAAATCAAATGCCCAGCAAGTTTGAAGGTGAAAAAAGATAGTTGTACCATGAAATACATTTTATATGATGTACGACTGAAGCATAACCACTCCTTAAATCCATTATCGGCGGTGTACTTGCGATCCCATCGACATATCTGCACTCCAGAGAAGGCCGAAATGGTAAACATGCGAAGTGCTGGGATTTCAACGTCAAAGATTGTATCATGCATGGCAAAGAGAAAAGGTGGGATTAGACAACTAGATTTCATGGAGAAGGATTGTAAGAACTTTCTTGAACGTGAAAGACAAACCCAATTGAAAGAAGGTGATGCGAAGACAATGCTGTCACATTTTGAGGCAATGCAAGCTACCAACCCCACCTTCTATTACACAATGGAGGTAAATGATAATGGTACTTTGAGACATGTCTTTTGGATAGACGGTAGGTCAAGGACAACATGTTCGTATTTCTCTGATGTCAAATGCTTTGACACAACATACTTGACAAATACATATCAAATGCCCTTTGCTCCATTCGTGGGAGTCAATCATCATGGTCAATCCATTCTTCTCGGTTGTGCCTTACTAAGCAACGAAAGGATTGAAAGCTTTATATGGGTGTTTAATTGTTAGATGAAAGCTAATGGTGGTGTGCATCCAAATGCAATCATTACCGACCAGGACAAAGCCATGGAAGCAGCTATTGCTCAAGTCTTTCCTAATACCAGACATCGGTTTTACTTATGGCATATATTGAAAAAGATACCAGAAAAAATTGGTCACATATGTAATGCTCATCCGAACTTTATGTCTGATTTTGATCAATGCATCTATGACTCGATATCGCCCCTTCAGTTCAATGAAAGGTGGGAGAAGATGATGGGCAATTATGCATCAACTAGTGAAAATGAGTGGCTAAAAGGATTATATGATTGCCGAGCTAAGTGGGCTCCGGTCTTCTTAAAAGACACATTTTTTGCTGGTTAAGTACTTCACTTTCTTTTTGGCAAGTTTTTTTTTATTGCTTAAGTAGTTGCCCATGTATTAACTTTCTATTACTCTTGTACTGTGCAGGGATGTCAACTAGTCAAAGGAGTGAGAGTATTAATCACTTTTTTGATGGTTTCGTAATGGCAAAAACAACATTATCTAAATTTGTATCAAAATATGCACTTGCAATTGAACGTCGATTTGATGCTGAGAACCAAGCTGATGTTAAATCATGGGAGACAGAAGCTTACTTGAAAACAAGCTCTCCCTATGAGAAGCAAGCTGCTGACATCTACACGTGCAATATTCCAAAAGTTTCAACAAGAATTAATTGAGGTTGCAGCATGTCATCCCATCAAGGTTGATCTACAAGGAAACACATTGGCACTGATAGTGAGGTCCTATGAAAGGGTAAATATGAAAGGTATATTGAAGCAATTCGTGAGAGAGTATGATGTGCTGTATAGAAAGGAAGAACAAGAGGTGGAATGTGGCTGCCGAAACTTTACATTTAAAGGCTACTTATGTAGGCATGATATATTGGCATTTCAATTCTCTGGTGTCACAGAGATCCCAGAAAAATATTTCTTGAGCCGTTGGCGAAAGGATTTGCGATATCGGGATGCAAGTAATGAGAGTGGACCTGATAATGAATCTCGTACTTCAATATCTTCAAGGTATTCTACTCTAATTCATAGATTCATGAAGATTGCTGAGGCAGCATCAAGGTCAGAGGAAGCATTTGACGTTGCTTTGGGGGAAATGCCTAGACTTATGGAAAAAGTGAGAGACACCATGTTGCATATGAAAAGACCAACATCGAAGGCATTCCCAGAGTCAACAGCAGTCCATGATCCCCTGAGAGTTGTGACAAAGGGGAGGAGACGTGAGAAAATAATTAAATCAGCCATTGAGAAGATAAGGAAGCGGAGCAAAGCACAAAGATTGGTTGTTGGTCGAAAAGTGGAACAACCAGTAGATGAACAATATCACCCACTGCATGAAGGCCAGCTTTTAAATGAAGTCACATAAACCTATATCCCAGATTTTTCCTTTTTTGCAACACAGTGAACACAATGAAGGTTAAATATTGCCTTCATGTTACATGTACATGTGCGAGTGTGAATATAGTAGAAGTGTTTATAAAAGTGATGAGTGTGAATGTCAATTATACTTTAAATGAATGCAATTTTGGGTTCTGATGACATGCAATTTTGGTTCCAAGAATGTCACAAATATTTTTAAACAACTTTTTTATTAAAAATAAATCGTAAAACATCAAAAACCAATGAAGTTCCCCAACACTGGATAGTTTTGACCCAACTTTTGCACATGTTGGCGTCCAAAAGGCTATTTTGTAGTCCATAATCATTATTTTGACTCCAAACTACAGTATTTTGGAGCCCAACTTCTACACATAAATGACCCTTATACTATGGGACATGTACTTGTCTCTTGGCAACATTTTGGTTCCAAGAATGTCACAAATATTTTTAAACAACTTTTTTATTAAAAATAATTGGTAAAATATCAAAAACCAATGAAGTTTCCCAAAACTGGGTAGTTTGGAGCCCACCGTGCACATGTTGGGGTCTAAAAGGCTATTTTGGAGTCCAACACCATTATTTTGACTCCAAACAAGATATTGTGTGCAGCTGTCGACAGCAGCGAAGGGGGCTGTTGTGACGACCCAACCAACAAACTGGCCCAACAACCATACTAGTTGGTAGACTTCCCAGGAAGGTCACCCATCCTGGGACTACTACCAACTAAGCACACTTAACTTCAAAGTTCTTTTCCTGCTCGAGCTCTGAAAATGACTAGTTCGAGTTGTTGGTAGTCTGCTGATTTAGTCCATTTAACATATTCTTATATGGGGCGTTACAATCTACCCCTCTTATATAAGCGACGTCCTCGTCGCTGCTCACATATAGCACACAATCAAACCCCAGGCAGGCAGGATTCTAGAGGTGGCCCCCACAGGCTCAAGAGGTGGCTCCCACTATGTAGCACTTTGCGCTATTGTGGCTTCAAGAGGTGGCTCCCATAGCGTAGCACTTTGCCCTGTGTGGCACTTAGTTCCTGCACTTCCGGCTGGGCAAGGCTCTGATACCATTTGTGATGACCCAACCAATAAACTGGCCCAACAACCATACTAGTTGGTAGACTTCCCAAGAAGGTCACCCATCCTGGGACTACTCCCAACTGAGCACGCTTAACTTCAGAGTTCTTTTCTTGCTCGAGCTCTGAAAATGACTAGTCCGAGTTGTTGGTAGTCTGATGATTTAGTCCATTTAACATATTCTTATATGGGGCGTTACAGCTGTCGACAGATGCACATAGGCTTCGAAGCTTGATGTCTGTGAAGGCATAGCTATCGACAGACAAGTTTCTGGCTGTCGACAGGCTCTTGACAAATCACATGGAGTGAACATGTCTTGTCGACAACCACAAACAGGTTGTCGACAACTAAGGCCCACCTTGCAAGAAGAATATGTTTGTGGGTGGAACAGCACATGTCGACAACCAACGACTGGTTGTCGACAACTATGGTCCGCCTCATGAATGTTGTTATATTTTAAAGTCTAATGTTTCTGTTTTGACTCCAAACCTGTGTATTTTGGAGCCCAATTTATTTACATACAACTACACCACTGGAGTTACAATTTATTTTCTTTTTTTTTTTGGTTATCATGGCCCTCCTTTGGGACATGTAGTTGTCACTGGTATTTTTGATGGACTAATAAAATATTTTAATCATTTGAAAAGATAATTAGAACTGATGCCATAAATGATTAAGAAACAGGATTATATGAGTTTAAAGAACTGACAAATTCAGAATAAGTTGACTATATCAGTCGACTGTATCAGTCGGAGTGATAGTCGAATGTTGTGTAAAATTGTGGACAGAATTTTCAAGGTTGTTGATTGATATGTGATATATATATCTGTATAAATTTTTGTGATCTGTATTAAATATTATGATGACCCTTTTTTTTTGGAACCCAACTTCTGCACATACACCACCACTGCACATACAAAACATGATATATCAAAAATCAATGGAGCCCAACTGCTGCACAGTTTGGAGACCAACATCTTATTTTGAAGTCCATCACGTCATTAAACAAAAATGGATTAGGATGTGGAACACTTCCTGGGGTTATCATGACCCTTCCTATGGGACATGTACTTGTCTCTTGGCAACATTTTGGTTCCAAGAATGTCACTAATATTTTTAAACAATTTTTTTATTAGTAAGAATTCATAAAATATCAAAAAGCAATGAAGTTTCCTGTTTACTTTTGTGAACAAGAATTGGAAAGCACAAACTTTTCAAGCATGCATAGAATTCAATCTTTTCATTGTAACACTTGCAAAGCATTACACTTGACACACGTTCCAAAACATGACAAGCTTTGTGCCCACTGCTTCTTTAAAAATAGAAATTGTGCAATACATTGCTAAGCATAGTCATCCCCAGGAGGAGTGGGGCGATGGAGATTCTGATAATCATCATGAAGCCACATCACTTCATATTCCAAGGTATCTAATTGCCTCTGCATGTGTCCTTGATTTTCTTCAATTGCATTCATTCTATTGTTCAAGTGATCAAATTCATATCTGAGATTTCTTTGAAGTTGAGTGAATTGTTCGGCAAAGAATTCTTTCAGATCTCCGGACATTGGAACTTGAGATGTAGTAGGAATATGTGGATGAACTTCTTGACGAATGTCATCTTCTTCAGTTGCTTCATCTGCACCGACATCCTCACCATCTTCTTCTCTGCCTTCATCTTCTTGTTGTTCATCTTCTTGTCCTTTTAGAGTCCTGTGGACTCTTCCATTGATCATTTTGTACCCCATCCTAGTTGCAGTGTTGATATCATATGCACTTCGGCTCTTGAGAGTTATGACCTTATTAGGAGTTAGTGATACTCGTAGAAACTTGATCACAGATGTGATAGGGCAAGCATACGGGATGGACCTTTTTGGATCATGGAAGCACTCATGTATGACATCAACCATCAACTCTGGGAGATTAATTTGCTCTTTCCGAAGAATGTGGTAGAACAATGTCCTATGTGTTTCATTCACTAGCTCCCTACTTCCATCCTTTGGAAAGATGATAGTTGTGAACATATGATGTATCATTTTGTTCAAAGGAGGAAAGGTGTTTGCATTCAGTTTGGCTATCCTTTTCATCTCATCAAAGGGTTCGTTAGTCATCATTGTATATGTGACTGCAGGATCCACTTCGACAATGAGGACATCTACCCCATTATTTGGTATTTGTAGTGCTCTACTAAAAAGATTAGGAGTAATCTTAAAGGAGATACCCTGGCCAGTAGTGTAAATGTCATCTTCATGCATACCCAAATTGTTGTAAAACTCCAAAACTGCTGATGGAGAATAAGACTTCTGAGACCTCATAAATCCAACCCAGCCTTGTTCTTCAAATAGTGTACTCAACCCGGGAAACATTTTTTCCAAGGAAGGAAAATTCACATACCGAGGTTGTATGATCTTCTTGAACACGCCGTTGACATTCAACATATTGATGTTTGTTGGAACATTCAACTCTGGGAGTCTGTCATCCCTATACTTTGACCGGAGCTCAGCAGGGGCTCTTGAACTTTGACCTTCTCCTTCAACGCTCTGCTTCCCAACAGTCGTGCGTTTTCCCCGGCCCCTGGAACTCATTCTGGAAATAGAAGACGAAATGCAGCAGATGAATGCGTGTGCCGACAACTCTGGTTTTTTCGCCCAGGAGAGAAGAAGCTGGACTTTAGGGTAGAATACGGCGACAGTTGCAGGAACGAGGGGAGGTGATAGGGTTTGTCGACAACTACGGTTCATTTTATTGTGTTGGCTTCTTTGGAATAGAACCGTCACAACCAAACCGGGAGAGAACGTGAACCGCCAGAACCAAATCGAGAGAGAACGTGAACCGCCGGTTCACACCGGTTCACATTCCATGGCGGAACAGAGTTCCGGTTGTGTACAACCGAAAGTCATCTATCGACAACCTGCATTCGTCTGTCGACAACCATCACCAACTGCTGCACATCTTGGAGTCCAACTGCCTATATTGGAGTCCATGATTCTTATTTTGACTCCCAACAGGAGTATTTTGGAGCCCAACTGGTGAGAGTACATCACCATTAGAATTTCAGATTTTTTTTGTTTTTTTTGGTCTTATCATGACCCTTACTTTGGCACATCTTCGTACCAAGAATATCACTAATATTTTTGAACAATTAATTTATTAAAAATAATTCATAATATTCCCAAAACCATTGAAGTTTCACAAAACTGGGAGGTTTGGACACCAACTGCTGCACATCTTGGAGTTCAACTGCCTATATTAGAGTCCATGACCCTTATTTTGACTACCAATATGAGTATTTTGGAGCCCAACTGGTGAGAGTACATCACCATTGGAATTTCAGATTTTTTTGTTTTTTGTTTTTGTCTTATCATGACCCTTACTTTGGCACATCTTCGTACCAAGAATATCACTAATATTTTTGAACAATTCATTTATTAAAAATAATTCATAATATTCCAAAAACTATTGAAGTTTCACAAAAGTGGGAGGTTTGGACACCAACTATTGCACATCTTGGAGTCCAACTGCCTATATTGGAGTCCATGACTTTAGTTTGACTCCCAACATGAGTATTTTGAAGCCCAACTAGTGAGAGTACATCACCATTGGAATTTTAGATTTTTTTTGTTTTTTTTTTGGTCTTATCATGACCCTTACTTTGGCACATCTTCGTACTAAGAAAATCACTAATATTTTTGAACAATTCATTTATTAAAAATAATTCATATTATTCCAAAAACCATTGAAGTTTCACAAAACTGGGAAGTTTGGACACCAACTGCTGCACATCTTGGAGTCCAACTGCCTATATTGGAGTCCATGACTCTTATTTTGACTCCCAACATGAGTATTTTGGAGCCCAACTGGTGAGAGTACATCACCATTGGAATTTCAGATTTTTTTTGTTTTTTGTTTTGTCTTATCACTTTGGCACATCTTCGTACTAAGAATATCACTAATATTTTTGAACAATTCATTTATTAAAAATAATTCATAATATTCCCAAAACCATTGAAGTTTCACAAAACTGGGAGGTTTGGACACCAACTGCTGCACATCTTGGAGTCCAACTGCCTATATTGGAGTCCATGACTCTTATTTTGACTCCCAATAGAAGTATTTTGGAGCCCAACTGGTGAGAGTACATCACCATTGGAATTTCAGTTTTTTTTTGTTTTTTTTGGTCTTATCATGACCCTTACGTTGACACATCTTCGTACCAAGAATATCACTAATATTTTTGAACAATTCATTTATTAAAAATAATTCATAATATTCCAAAAACCATTGAAGTTTCCCAAAACTGGGTAGTTTGGACACCAACTACTGCACATCTTGGAGTCCAATTGCCTATATTGGAGTCCATGACTCTTATTTTGACTCCCAACATGAGTATTTTGGAGCCCAACTGGTGAGAGTATTTTTTGTTCAGGCAATACATACATGTCGACAGCTCGAATGCTAGCTGTCGACAGATATACACAGATAGAAAATAGGGAGTTCCGGGAAGACCGATACTGAGTCTACCTATCGACAACAGAGAAGATGGCTGTCGACAGATGCACACAGGCTTCAAAGCTTGGTGTCTGTGAATGCAAAGCTGTCGACAGACAAGTTTGTGGCTATCGACAGGAGCTTGACAAATCATATGGAGTCAACATATCCTGTCGACAACCACAAATAGGTTGTCGACAACTAATGGCCACCCTGAAGAATATGTTTGTGGGTAGCCCAACTTCTGCACTTACACCACTGCACATACAAAACATGAAATATGAAAAATCAATGGAGCCCAACAGCTTATTTTGAAGTCCATGACCATTATTTTGACTCCAAACATTACTTTTTTGGAGCCCAATTTCTACACATACATCACATCTCACTGAACATACAGGCAAACCCAAAAATGGATATCACATGTGGAACACTTCCTAGAGGGCCTTCACATTTAATTGTCATATACATATGTGCGCCTGTAATTACAAAAGCATTCTTTTACAACCTCATTCCCACACAAACAAAAATGAAAATGTAACAACACCATTCATACATTGTTTCTAAATTGTTCATACATTGTTTAAACACATTGACAGAAAATCACAAGCTAGTAGGAGCCGAAATTTATTGACATCATTGTCAGAGAAGTCCCAACATAATTCCTGCTTCGTCGTTAAGCGGTCTACGTACATGAAAATGTACATAGCACAATTCATGCTAGAACTTAGTTGTTGAGGACATATCTCATCAAATATTAACTGAAATTCATCAGCATTTCTGTAGCCTTCGTATCGGAGATATGCTTTGAGAATTGGTTCCTGTGAACAATAAAACAAAGAATGTAATTAATTCATAATGTTTATAACCGACTGCAAAGTTAGTTGGGCATACCCAATTCCTAGCGCATGTGTCATAAGTTGCATGTCCTCTGCAGGAATTGTAGACTACGATGCGGCGTTGCTCCAGTTCTAGACTAAGGAGGACCCAATGGTTCGAGACATGGACAACAAAGAAAAGGAATTGAAAATCTGATATTGGGCATCCTAAGTTTTCATGCCCGAGGGAAGTATGGAGTTTGTGGCCCCTGTCATCATTAGAGCCATCTGCATGATTAATCCATGATCCCAAAATGGTTCCAAGGAATTCCCATCGGTGATAGGAATTTGGGATAAGGGCTGTGTGCTCTCTTTGTCTCTCTTTCATAGCATGTAAGACAATGTCAATAACCTGCAACCACAAAAAATAATATAAAAGAAGACATTAGGAAAATTAATGGACAATGTAATTGAGGGTACTGTTCGTGCAATGGCCAGTATTTACCTCATCATCCGTCATATTGCCCCATAGTATATCCCAAATATGTGACCACTTCAACGAACAATTATTAGTGAAGGTCAAGACAGTGTGACTGAAATGTATGACAATCAAGAAATGAAGTACATTTTAAATTATAAAAATTGAAGACAATAAATAAATTGTATTGTCCCAGAAGTTATTTACTTGTGGTCAACATATCCCTCCTCGGCAAGGAAGGCCTCGACTAATGCTCTCTGCCTCTCACTGGCTTCAGATTTCCATGTCCATTGCTTATAAAACCTGAGAAGCTTGCTCATTGCCTCCAACATAAATCATGTAAATATAAGTTAGAAAATAAAGAAATATAAATGACTAATGTAGGACATCAAATAATGTAGTTTGCAACTGTACCTTCTTCCCTTTCTTTCGCTGATATGATGTATGTTTTTTTAGAGCCTTATCCAGCCTTCTGAATGGCGATTGGTCATTTATTCCAGGCTGTCGATCGTCCCTACACTTGATATTCTTTACTAGGGACGTCGGGCTAAGCAGTACGGTGGTAGGGACCACACTTATTGGATCTGGTGCAATAATCCCCTGATCCACGATCAGAACAGATGCATTTGCATCACCATAATTGGGGGCTGCAGGGGCAGGAGTGAGTGATGGTGGGGTGAAGAAAAAGTTTTCTGCATCTGTGCCAACTGTAGGTTGGTCTTGTGCCATAGAGGTCGAACTTATCAACTTCTCAATTTTGTTGAACCCCATGGTCACAGCAGTTGTCAATGCTTCAAACTGGGCTTCATTAGATGACTTAGACTGCTCAAGTCTTTCAGGAAGTAACCTAATTTCATCCCCAAGACCTTGAATAAGGGCCATAAGAGCAGGATGGGGGGGAGCAGCCACACCCTCAGTTTGCACATACATTTTTTCCTTGCTAACACATGTAATGGTTGTCTTCTCCTTTGTTGCTAACTTTAAATGCTTAATTATCTGTAAGCATCAATTTTTAAAAAAGTCAGAAACAGTATATATACATAAATTTAAAATATAAAGCTTCCATTTGTAGATTACCTGCTGCCCCTGTAGAGAATCAATAGAGAATGATAGCTTCTTGTCCAAAACAGATCCCCATCTAAATAGACGGGGAATTGCTTCTCGGTCAATCGGTTGCCGCAATCTTGTGTGCTCTAAGAACCACACCTGCATGGACCATTGGTTTATGTACATACATATATTCCAGAATGATGGAAAAATCTAAAAATGTTTTATAAAAACTTACAGCCAGAGTAGCCGAACATCCAAAAATGTTGGCACTGCCATGCTCTCTCCCAGCTATCCTTCTCTTGGGAGTTATGTTCCGACCAAATCTCTTCTCACGGACTACAGTCACAAAGTCATCAAATTTGTGCAATGTCATCTCTGTGACTGCAGCCGCCCAATTATAACGGCCAATCTCGTGAATATTGTCCAAACAAATAAGCATTTGTGGTGGACAAGATGGGGAAGATCGTGGGTATAGAAAAGTGGATAATAGCAAAACAATCCAAAGTCGTGCCGTGTCTTCAACATCACAAGGATCATCCGATTGTACTAGTTGTCGGATAAGTTTTGTCACCATCTTCCGATCAAAAGTTAGCTTCGCCCCAAATTGGGGGTGCAACTTTGACAACTTAATTGGTGAAGAATAATGTGGGACCCTCAACCCACAGGAAGGTAAACCCAAAATGAGGGCGTAAGAGTTTTCTCGCCTACCTGAAAATTACTTGCACCCTTATAGGTATGAGCAATCTCCTCTATAAGAGTCATCTTGAATATGGCTCGATGATTGCTATGAACAAAAGGAGCAAACGGGGTTGTCCTCAACATGGCCCTATGGCAATCACGAAAGCCCATTTGATCTCTCTCCTTCACATAGTTCTCCAAGGAGCAGATGCCTTTCAAAGCATTTTTAAATTCTGTAGGAAATTTCAAGAAATTTGTTAGGTTCCATGTGAACAAAAAAATGTAAAGCAGGCTGTTGAGGTGATTAAGAAGAAAATATAAGCTCTAAAATGATCAGGTACATTGGCTTCAAAGTGCTCATAGTTCCTAAAACATGGCTACAAGAAGTACAAAACCCCATACACATACCAAATTAACGGACCATCTTCTAAAATAAATTTCGAAAAAATCTTAATATGTGAACAATGCATGAACTTGGGGCTGAAAATTAATTAACATAACATGCTTATGCCATGTTTTAAAAAAAAAGGGGGATCCAAACATTACTATTGAAATGATCTTCTAAAAACTTTGAGCTCCAGTCTATAGGCTGCAAAATTTACTATCAGGCTACCAAATAGGAAACATTTAGTTAAATTGCTTACATCTCAAATTAACGGGTCATGCCAAATGAAATTAAAAATATTCTGGATATGTGAAGAATGCTGACGTCAAGTTTACAAAAAAAAAAGAGTGTTGTAAGCAATTTTGTTGAGATGAATATGAAGACAGTTAAGGTCCAAAATGCTCAATATAGTCTGTAAAACACACCCATTAGGCTACCAAATATGGTACTTGGGCTCTAAATGTGGAGATGTTCTAACCTTCAATTAACAATCCATGCACGAGTAAATTGAAAATTTCTGGATATGTAAAGAATGAACAAATTTCAGGCTGACAGTTGTTTAACATGCTTATGTCATGGACAAATTCCAAATTGCTCACAGTAGGGCTGCAAATGACCTCTGTTATGCTACGAAACATGATAGTTGAGCTCCAAAATATGGTGTCAAATAAATTGAAAATTTCTAAATATGTGAAGAATGCACAAATTTCAAGTTTCCAACATGTACGCACAAAATGTAGGAAACCCCTTTAAACATCTCAAATGAATGGGCCATGCCAAATGAAATTTGAAATATTTCTGGATGTGTGAAGAATGCACAAAATTTGGGAGTCCAAAATGCTTAGCATGTTTATGGCATGTAAATAAAATTAAAAGGGATGCAAAAAATTCTATAGAAGTGATTTTTTATAAAAGATGAGGTCCAAAATACTATCTATAACATACAAACACTACTGTTAGGCTACCAAATAGGAAAGTTGGGCTTCAAATGTGAAACTTTCCCTAAAATAAAGACACAAACTCTAGGAAAACCGGTTAAACATCCCAAATAAACAAGCCATGCCAAATGAAATTTGAAATAATTTTGTATATGTGAAGAATGCACAAAATTGGGGAGTCCAATATACTTAACATGCTTATGCAATGTAAAAAAAAGGATCCAAACAATCTACATTAATGTGATTTTTTTATAAAAGATGAGCTCCAAAATACTATGTGTCGGCTGCAAATTCTACTGTTAGGCTATCAAACAGGAAAGTTGGCTCCAAAATGTGAAACATTGCCTAAAATATAGAGATAAAATCTACTATAAACACGTTAACATCACAAATTAACAAGCCATGCCAAATGAAATTTGAAATAATTCTTTATATGTGCTTCACATGCTCTGCTCAAGTAAAAAAAAAAAAAGATCTAAACAATTTTGTTGAGATGAATATAAAAGCAAGTTGAGGTCCAAAATGCTCAATGTAAGCTGCAATGGACTGTTAGGCTACCAAATACAGTACTTGGGCTCCAAAATGTGGAGCTCTCATAAGCATCCCAAATTAAGATGTACACCAAAATACTCATATTAGGATACAAAAATAGTGTTCTTGGGCTCCAATAGTTGATCATTTCCTGAACATCTCAAAGTACGGATCATGAGAAAATTAAAACAATATATTAAAATATGAAGAACGCACACATTTGGGTCTCCAAAATACTTACCATGACCTAAAGAATGCTCATTTTAGGCTCCAAAAGGTACTATATTTTTGAGATTTAGAAAACACAAATCTTGAGAGACAAGCGCAAAAACTAGGGTTCTATTAATTGTAATTCAAAAATATAGTGTGAGAGATATATCCGCACCATTCTTCTTTCTCTATGCCCCAGAAGCTTTTCTCTGCGTACTTTGGCACTTCGCCCCATCGTCTGATGAACTTGAACTTGATGGCGCATTGTCTTCCTCCTCCGTTCTTTTTGCCGGAAGTGCAGGTGGTGCGGCTTCACCGGAAGCCTTTGGTGTCTGTCTTCTAGGAATCATCTTCGACCCCATGCTGGAACTCTGCATTGCCGGACCGCACTACTTGATAGCTTAGGATGATCGCACAGGTTCGTGATCTCCTCCGTGGACGTTGGCATTGGTGTTCTTCCCAGTTTCGGAAGTGCAGAGGAAGGAGGAGGTGAGGGGAGGGCGAACGCGGGAAAGAGGTGAGAGAGGGTAATTTGGGAACCGGCGTTTGAAGTGGGATTTGACCATGTCATCATGACATTGGGTCATGTCACCGTGGCGGAGTGGGGTTGAGGTGACGGGGCGTCTCCCCGCGCTGGCGTGGTGGGCGAAGCAGCGGCGTGGAGAGGGCTGTGCTGACTTGGCGCGGACCATTGAAGTGCTTTGACGTGGACCAATGGAGCGGCGGAAGTGCAGGAAGACGTGGCTTTGTGCACTTTCGGAAAGTGCACAAAGCCTTTCTCAACTTGAGAAAGGGTGTGTCACAGAATTCATTGGTTTTTTTTTTGGGTTTGAGTAACTATATTATTATATATCTATATTATGATATAGAAGTAAATTTATCTTATTTCCGTCGCTTTCTCTCTTCTAATTGTACTCTTTCTTTTCCACCTCTTTTTTTAGTTGGACTCTCTCTCTCTCTCTTATAAATTTCTCTGTACTAAATGTATCTAAGAGTAAAATCTGTAGAACCATTAGACGTACAACACCTCTCTTTCAACCACATGTTGAACTCTTATTGAACTTAACATTTTTATACTTGGGGATAGACAATAAAATTCTTTTGATTGTCCTAACTCCTAAGAGTAAAAATAATAATTAAACTATTATTATTTGTAACTTCGTATTGCCGCATGTAGCTTATAAATATTTTTTTTGTTTAGCATTTTAGCTAAGAATGTGTATCCGTTTTTTATTTAGTCATTTAAGTAGGAATTTTTTTTTTGTGCTTGTTACAATTTTTTTTTAGAATATACCCTATTTGTTCATTTTAAAGAAGAATTTTTTATAATTACATTTGTTTCATAATTGTTTCTTTTGGACTACTGGAAGTTGTGTTTTAGTAGGTTTTAGTTCTGAATTTTTTAATAGATTTTCTTCATTTCATAATTTTTTAGTTTGTTGTTACAAGTTTATCTTGTGTCATTCTTTCGGTCTTTGTTTTAGGGAGAATAAATTGTTGGTCCCTGACAGGGATGTGGACTTATTTTACCGTCCTTGTCAACTTTTCTCGCACTGTATAGTCCCTGCTTTATGTGGGTTTTATTTTTCAGTCTCTGGCATTAACCCTCGTTATCTTCCTTCTCCTAAATGCCAATTCTACCCCCAGCTGCAGATCACCTGTGAGCGTCGCGGTCTTTAATGCCTTTCGAAGAAGGCACGCAATGGCGAAAGGCTTCTCGCCTCGGCACTGCGAAGAGGAGCGCATGGTTGTCGTTTTCGTGAAGGATGCTGGCTTCAGGTGGACTTCCCTAAGCTGGTTGTGATTTCTTTCTATCCAGCGGAGGAGGTGGGTTGGTCAGTGACCTTCCGGTAGACATTGGTTCCACCTACCCCCTTTCTTCTATGTAGATCTACATCTGATAGTCTCCAGAGGCTTTTGTTGCCAGCAATGTTTAACCAGATCCGGCAGTAGTAGTCAGAGGCTTTTGTCTCACCACTATTTGTTATTTATTCCATTGTTTGATCCAGATCTTCAAGTCCACAATTTTATGTTCTGAATGCATACGCACAGGAGTTACTGACGTTACTACTAACCACCCATATCCTACTTACAGAGTTACAGTAGAGTAAAAGAACATGTTACTCTGAAAGTATTAACTGTATAAGTATGTAAGTACATAATTTTTGATGCCCTAAGTGTGTAAGCACTTCTTTCTGTGACTTTTAAGCATGGTATGAAATACTTACACAATTAATTGTGTAACTGCGTTAGTATGTAATAACCTACTTTTTTTCTACGTAAATCTGTAAGTATTTCTTTCTGTAACTTTGTAACCACTTTTGAAGTAGTTACACGCGTAAGTATGTAATTACCTACTTTTTTTCTACGTAAGTCTATAAGTACTTATATTTGTAACTGTGTAACAACTTTTGAAGTAGTAACACAGTTAATTGTGTAACTGCGTAAGTATGTAATTACCTACTTTTTTTGTACGTAAGCTTGTAAGTACTTCTTTCTGTAACTTTGTAGCAGGGTATGAAGTACTTACAGATTTAAATGTGTAACTGCGTAAGTATGTAATTACCTACTTTTTTTCTTCATAAGTGTGTAAGTACTTGTATTTGTAACAGTGTAATAACTTTTGAAGTAGTTACATAGTTAACTGTGTAACTGCGTAAGTATATATTTACCTATTTTTTTCTACCTAAGACTATTAGTACTTGTATTTGTTAATGTGTAACAACTTTTGAAGTAGTTACATAGTTAACTATGTAACTGCATAAATATGTAATTACATTTTTTTTCTACGTAACTTTGTAAGTACTTTTTTCTGTAACTTTGTAGCAGGATATGAAGTACTTACACAATTAAATGTGTAACCGCGTAAGTATGTAATTACCTACTTTTTTTTCTATGTAAGTGTGTAAGTACTTGTATTTGTAACTATGTAACAACTTTTGAAGTAGTTACACAGTTAACTGTGTAACTGCGTAAGTATGTAATTACCTACTTTTTTTCTATGTAAGTCTGTAAGTACTTCTTTTTGTAACTTTGTAGAAGTGTATGAAGTACATACACAGTTAAATGTGTAGCTGCGTAAGTATGTAATTGCCTTTTTTTTTTCTACGTAATTGTGTAAGTACTTGCATTTATAACTGTGTAACAACTTTTGAAGTAGTTACATAGTTAACTGTGTAACTGCGTAAGTATGTAATTACCTACTTTTTTTGTACGTAAGTCTATAAGTACTTATATTTGTAACTGTGTAATAAGTTATGAAATAGTTACACATTTAACTGTGTAACTATGTAAGTACGTAATTGTCTACTTTTTTTCTACGTAAGCCTGTAAGTACTTCTTTCTATAACTTTGTAGCAGGGTATGAAGTACTTACACAAGTAAATGTGTAACTGCGTTAGTATGTAATTACCTACTTATTTTTTCTACGTAAGTGTGTAAGTACTTGTATTTATAATTGTGTAACAACTTTTGAAGTAGTTTCACAGTTAACTATATAACTTCGTAAGTATGTAATTTTTTTTTCTACGTAAGTCAATAAGTATTTCTTTCTGTAACTTTGTAACAACTTATGAAGTAGTTACACAGTTAACTGTGTAACTACATAAGTATGTAATTACTTACTTTTTTCTATGTAACTCTGTAAGTATTTATTTATGTAACTGTGTAAATATGTAATTACATACTTGTTTTCTACCTAAGTCTGTAAGTACTTCTTTCTATAACTTTGTAGCGAGGTATGAAGTACTTGCACAGTTAAATGTGTAACTGCGTAAGTATGTAATTACCTATTGTTTTTTCTACGTAAGTGTGTAAGTACTTGTATTTGTAACTGTGTAACAACTTTTGAAGTAGTTACACAGTTAACTGTGTAACTGCGTAAGTTTGTATTGCCTACCTTTTTTCTACGTAAGTTTGTAAGTACTTCTTTTTGTAACTTTGTAGCAGAGTATGAAGTACTTACAAAGTTAAATGTGTAGCTGCATAAGTATGTAATTACCTACTTTTTTTCTATGTAAGTGTGTAAATACTTGTATTTGTAACTATGTAACAACTTTTGAAGTAGTTGCACAGTTAAATGTGTAACTGCGTAAGTATGTAATTACCTACTTTTTTTGTACGTATGTAACGGCCCTGGATATTCATACCCAATAAGGATCCATATCCAGATCCATCTCCCGCGAACGGACCGAAGTCTCGCAAGGGATATCACTAACACGTGTCCAATATGAATATAAAAGACCATAATTACAGTATGTAACACAGGAAAGTACAAGTGTATATAACTGTAAACCACAATGAACAATAGTCCACAATTATAATATTACATGTCCAAATAAAGAGTACAACTACCTGGGGCATACCCCGAGGGAGCACAAGCTCAAACGACTCAACTACTCTACTGCTGGTGATACAAGTTTGCACTCCTCCTGCGTAAACCACGCCAAAGTCGGCCAACACCTAAAACAAACTGTAAGGGAGTGAGCCTCAACAAGTCACTGGCTCAGTAGGGACCTCCCACAACGAAACAACAACCACCTGAAGAGACTTCAACCCCAAAGGGTCTCACTGACAACACCGATAGCCGAAACATAACATGCACATGCACGCATGTTAATCAACAACAAACTATAAACACATCGGCTAAACCCGGTCCTCGGAAAGTAAAGGGAAACACAAGACTAGCTTAGCATCGCTAGTCCACCCTACAACCAAACCACCTCGACCATAAGCCTCACCGGAAAACCACTGCCTAGGCTACAATCTCACAGGCAAACCAGCCGCACAAAGCATCGGGTTTGGCAATAACCAGCCAACACCCACACAACAAACCATAACTAGAAATACACGGTATGAATATAAATAACACACAACTCGTGGAGAGTCACACCACATGACCTCCACAGTACGCACGGCCTCACCTAAACATCAGCTGAGGTCGGGACTCACGTACTACCACAACACAATTCTACCCATGAGGGGTACATGTACCTGCTACCACGAGGTACAACACTAAACCACAGAACCGTGCCACCTCTAGGGCACACCACAACGGTTACAATCTTAACCAGCGAATCACACACAAACTACAATCAATGGCCAAACACGAGTCCGTACGGAGACGACGCCACCACACGGGAACATACTACTGGTTCATGATGCCAGTATCCAACCCGGACAACAAAGCACAAGAACTACCTCTTAGTCTCGCAGTCACGGACGGAAGGTCCAACTGCCGCTCCACAACAACAAGCCAAGAA
The DNA here is from genome assembly GCA_014218235.1 of Colocasia esculenta. NCBI lineage: Eukaryota > Viridiplantae > Streptophyta > Magnoliopsida > Alismatales > Araceae > Colocasia > Colocasia esculenta. The sequence goes on from CM024762.1 coordinate 115,202,233, forward strand.
CAGTGGAGACTAACTAACCACCACAACCTGCAGGTCACACACCCCGCAGGTCCAAGCCTGACACCTTTAGGGACTCCGACCGAGAACCCTAAAGTGAGGCACTGGAACCGGACTAGCTGAGGACCAGTACGTATACTAGTGTCCGTCCCTCAACCACGAGCGCGCTACAAACGGCCACACACCTACAAACACAAGCCGTTGTCCTCTGTCGTCTTTCCCCTCAGCCGGATGTACAACTCAAACACAGGAGTGAGGGTGTTCAGGAAGACGACACAAACCTCGACAGTACTCCCATACCGGGACAAGTCCTAAGCACCCGGTGCTAGGGTAACCGACTAGAGAGGTATTCCGAAATAGGCGCCGGACCACCAGACTCGGTAAGCACACAAACCACGACATACATACTTATATGACCTTTACGTACAACCCATGGTACACGAGTGTAAGGGATGGCTTATCATCGGTCACCCTGTGACCCTCAGGCCATCCAACACACAACTGTTCATTAATGGGGTCATCACATGACCACCAAGACCACACATTACACTTTATACTCATTATCCATTATTCATGTATCTTAATACTTATGCATGCTTAACATAAATCATAAGCATACAAACGACATACACAAACCTATCACATTAGCTGTATTAAACCATGCTTAACAGAAACCACAAGGCCTGAGCTAAGTTCACCCCAGAACCTCACTGCCCAGCCATCACAACTCAGCCACGGAACCTGAAATGGGTCCAACACAGGCGCCGCCACTTGAATTGCGTCGACCATACCAGACGCTATTCAAACTGCTGTCGCGATAGGCCTTAGCGACGCGACCAAGTTGCGTCGGCCCGACACGACGCCACTAGACCAAACCGGTCAAACCAACAGTCAACACATAGTCGCGTTCGACAACACAAACGCGTCTCCACATAAACGCGTCGGGTCAACCAGACGCGACCCCAACACCGCCTTAACATGACGGACAAAACCCAAAACGCGTCGGCTCAGCGCGACGCATTCACATGAACGCGTCAGCTGTCCTGGCCGCGTTTCCACAAAGACTGTGAGTTCAGCTCACAGGCTGAACCCACCTCCTCCTCCACGGGAAAACCCACACATGTTCTCATAATTCAATCCATTAAAACTGTAAACAAGATAAACCCAACAAGGCAAACCACCCACACATGGTCCATTCCTTAATCCCAATCCATTCATGCTTTTAAACAGTAAAGCAAAGGTAGGAAGTCTCCCTACCGGAAGAAGATGCCGAAGAACACCCCAAAGCCTCCTCGTCGACGGCACGCCCACGCTCCGAGCATCGTCCTCGCATGGTTCCCGCGCTGCACGAGCCATCCGAAGCCAAAACCCATTGGAAATCGCCGGAGAAGCCACATCAACTCCTCCCTTGCGCCGGACAGAGCCTCCTCTGCTCTGTCTGGCTGAAACAAAGCTTTTATCACACTTTTACAAATCGCGTCCGGGACAGACGCCGCGTTTAACTTCTTTAAACGCGTCCCCTCTGTCCGACGCCAAACAGAACCCGCGCGCCATGTGTCACAGAGGCGGTTCTCCGAATCGCATCCGGCATGTACGACGCGTTCAAATCACGTCGCCTACCTCCGCCGCGATTCCAAACAGTGAACCAGCAGTGCAATTGGGCTGGCATATCCGGCCCACACTGCTCACTCTGTGCACAAAACCACACAAACAGCCCATTGACATTCTCTTGGTCAAGAGCACCACATGTAGAACCGATAAACCCAGATCCGAATGACCGTACTGTTACATTACTAACACCTAAAAAGAAATGTCATCTTCGACATTCAGGAGAAACCACGGCAAGGCAGAATAACACCTAAAAAGAAACAAAGCCGTAAACATAACAAGTAGGATACATTTTCCCTGCACTTGCCTTTCAAACCATTTCGATCTGCTCATTTCTGTGCTCGTTCCACTTTTCCTTTCTCTTTAAATTCTTTCCATACTTGCTTTGCCCAATTGGTACGATCCATTCTTCCTTTACTTTCTGGCCGCAAATAGTTCCACCTTGCTGTTGGCGCTTTATCTCTATTGACTCAGCCTGCTTCCACACTTTCTTGGTTGTGCTTGCAACATCCTTTTTTGGGCCGCTTTACTTCCTCAAATCATTTACTAAACACTGCTCCACTGTAGTGCCTTACCGTGTCATAACCTCTTTCAATTCTCAAAATTTCCGGTGCCATTTCATTTCTGTTTATCATTGCCTGCTATTCTCTACTTTATCTTTCTTTATTCTGTCTTTATATATTCAACTGCTAACTTTCTACGGGAAACTCACTGTCATTTCTGACTTTCCTGCCTTTTCATGTTGTTTTGCTTCACATTTCTTTAACTCATATTTCTTAAATTTCTCGATCTCTTGCCCATTTGTGCAAAAACCTGCAATTCCCCTTTCGAACAAATGAATTTGTGGGTATAGCTCCACTATGCTTCCGCTGCGCTACTCTGATCATACTAACCACTCGGCACAATCTTTCATAAATTTTGTTTTTGTTTCTGCTTTTACTTGCTTTCCACTTTCACTATTACTCGAATCCCAACTGGGCTCAATTCTCATTTCACGTATTTCTCAATTTATTCTACTCAACCATCTGCCACTGGCCTGAAATGCTGGAGTTTCCTGATCTACTCTTTTTTTATATCACATATATTTGTGCTTCATTTTTAAATTCTGCATTCTACCTCGTGACTGTTGACACATCTTGCTCACCTCGTACCTTTCTTATCTTTAAACCATCTTCTCTAACTGATTTTCACACTGTCTCTTCATTATTTCCAAAATACTGTCCTCATCACTTTAACTTTGCAATTTCTTATCTCATATAATATTACGCTGACTATTCTGCACAGATTCCACAACCAAACACAACTTCTAATCATTACTAATTCTGCAGTCTTCAATAAAGTCTTTTGCAGAACCTCCACAAACTATCATCTGCCACGCAGATATCTTTCCTTTTAAATTCTCAAAAGAACTTTACTGTGCACTGATCCCTGTTTACTCTTCCTTTGCTCAGCTATTCACCTCGGCACCTTCTTATACAAATCTCTATTATCACAATTTCTTGACACCATCACTATTCAGTACACTCTCTATTCCCGAACTCATGGATGCAACCAATGCTAATCACACACTGATGTGATATGGCTACCACAATTCTTGTACCTCTGCTATCATTTTCTCATCTGGGGCTAATCCACTTTATACATTTATCCCAAATTTTTCCTTACCACTCTAATCACACTGTTCACCAAACTGTTCCTTGATATCAACTGACACAAATCTCAACACGATGATTACCTCTGCTGAGGTTCTCAACCATTAATGCACAATAACTCATCTCTATCTCTACCCATTTCTGTTTCTCACTAAAACATTCTTCCTGGATTTCATGGCTGAAATCACCAATCCCGCTGATTTCATGACTGTGGATTCCTTAAACAACTTAACTGGCCTTTGACACACTGAATTTCTATCTCTAATCTTACCATTTTTCTGCCGTGTCTAACATCTACTAGGTTTACACATAACCTTTTTCATAATCTTTCACTTTCCACAAACTATATTTCCTCTAACCACATCCTTTCCTGCTACCACCAACAGCTGCCCAACCAACATATATAATTCACATAACAAAAACTTACGTGAAAACCATTTTAAATCACGTAAAATCGTAGACTTACTACCAGCAGTGGACATTAATCGATGTATTGGGACATTGTACCTTCAATGTCTTTTCATATTCAAACTGGACCATTTCTCTGATACCAACTGTAACAGCCTTGGATATTCATACCCAATAAGGGTCCATATCTAGATCCGTCTCCTGCGAACAGACCGAAGTCTTGCAAGGGATATCACTAACATGTGTCCAGTATGAATATAAAAGATCATAATTACAGTATATAACATAGGAAAGTACAAGTGTATATAACTGTAAACCACAATGTACAATAGTCCACAATTACAATATTACATGTCCACATAAAGAGTACAACTACCTGAGGCATACCCCGAGGGAGCACAAGCTCAAACGACTCAACTACTCTACTGCTGGTGATACAAGTCTGCACTACTCCTATGTAAACCACACCAAAATCGGCCAACACCTGAAACAAACCGTAAGGGAGTGAGCCTCAACAAGTCACTGGCTCAGTAGGGACCTCCCACAACGAAACAACAACCACCTGAAGAGACCTCAACCCCAAAGGGTCTCACTGGAAACACTGGTAGCCGAAACATAACATGGACACACACGCATGTTAATCAACAACAAATTATAAACACACCGGCTAAACCCGTCCTCGGAAAGTAAAGGGAAACACAAGACTAGCTTAGCATCGCTAGTCCACCCTACAACCAAACCACCTCGACCATAAGCCTCACCGGCAAACCACTCCCAAGGCTACAGTCTCACAGGCAAACCAGCCGCACAAAGCATCGGGTTTGGCAACAACCAGCCAACACCCACACAACAAACCATAACTAGAAATACACGGTACGAATATAAATAACACACAACTCGTGGAGAGTCACACCACATGACCTCCACAGTACGCACGGTCTCACCACAACACCAGCTGAGGTCGGGACTCACGTACCACCACAATACAATTCTACCCACGAGGGGTACATGTACCTGCTACCACGAGGTACAACACTAAACCACAGAACCGTGCCACCTCCACGGCACACCACAACAGTTACAATCTTAACAAGCGAATCACACACAAACTACAATCAATGGCCAAACACGAGTCGGTACGGAGATGACGCCACCACACGGGAACAGACTACTGGTTCATGACGCCAGTATCCAACCCGGACAACAAAGCCCAAGAACTACCTCTTAGTCTCGCAATCACAGATGGAAGGTCCAACTACCGTTCCACAACAACAAGCCAAGAACAGTGGAGACTAACTAACCACCACAACCTGTAGGTCACACACTCCGCAGGCCCAAGCCTGACACCTTTAGGGACTCCGGTCGAGAACCCTAAAGTGAGGCACTGGAACAGGACTAGCTGAGGACCAGTACGTCTACTGGTGTCCGTCCCTCAACCATGAGCGCGCTACAAACGGCCGCACACCCACAAACACAAGCCGTTGTCCTCTGTCGTCTTTCCCCTCAGCCGGACGTACAACTCAAACACAGGAGTGAGGGTGTCCAGGAAGACGACACAAACCTCGACGGTACTCCCGTACTGGGACAAGCCCTAAGCACCCGGTGCTAGGGTAACCGACTAGAGAGGTATTCCGAAATAGGTGCCGGACCACCAGACTCGGTAAGCACACAAACCATGACATACATACTTATACGACCTTTACGTACAACCCATGGTACACGAGTGTAAGGAATGGCTTATCATCGGTCACCTTGTGACCCTCAGGCCATCCAACACACAACCGTTCATTAATGGGGTCATCACATGACCACCAAGACCACACATTACATGTAACATCACACGTTTTTTCGGATCCTCATGGATCCAGGTTTAGCGGGTTTAGTGGCCAGTGAGTGGCCCATTAGCTTGTGTGTTCAGGTGCCCACGCGTGTTGTGAGGCTTGGTGGGCCGGCAGTTGGGTCCAAAGCGCTCACAGGTTTTTGTGCCTGTGAACGTGACGGAGGCTTGAGTCGCGTTCTTAACGCGACAACCTTAAGGGTCGCGTTCACGTTGCCGTTGTTAGGCGGTTCTCGTCTGCATGGCTGCTGCGTGTCGCGCGTTGGGCAGCTAGCTGACGTCAGCAATGGGATCGCGACGGCCGCCTGGGTCGCGATCAGGTCGCGACAGATGTGTAGGTCGCGATCTGAACCGCTATGCGTTTTTAAAGAGGTTTTCGCCAAACAGAGCAGGGGAAGCTCTGCTCAACCTGGAGGACTACTGCGGAGCTCCCTCGGGCGATTTGGCTTGTTGAGGTCGTGCTCGGTGTGTTCTCGCTGCGAGGACGTCGTGCGGAGCGGGGGGAAATGCCGGGAGTTCGTGTTCTTCGCGGAGGTAGGGAGATTCACCTTATTTGATGCGTGGATTGTGTATGCGATGCATTTTCCTGCTTTTAAAACTATAGATATCATGCTAGGATTTACACTAAAGCATGAAAAATGTGAATTAAACATGGTTTGTGTGATGTGGGGTGGTAATCCGGAGTAAGGATCCGGATTAGGGTTCCTGCCTGTGAAGGTGAAGGAACCCACTGTCGCGACAAGGTCGCAACAAGACCTGTCGCGACAAGGTCGCAACAGGACGACCTGTCGCGACAAGGATTTCTTATCGCGCCATATCGTAGCGTCGCGATAAGAAGGCGGTCTTATCCCAAGTCGCGATCTCAGCCGTGGGGTCTTTTGATGCGTGTTTTTAAAGTACGTTTATCCGATTATTTATTAAGTGTTGTGCATGGCACCGGTTTGTGGTGCGTTGACACATGTAGTGCTCGTAGAGCACGGTGCTCACTAGCTGAGCATGTTTTACATGGTTGGCGTGTCACTTGTGTCATATATGTAGAGTTTTCGTGGTTTGGGTGTGTGCATGGCACATACATTATCGAGGTGTAAATCTTATGATTTATCGTAGTAGTTGGGCAGTGAGGTTCTTGTGTGAGCCTAGCTGTGACTTTGTGGTGTTTACATGATTTGTGTGTCATGCAAGAGTGTGCATGGTTAGTGGTTCGACGTTATGATTATTATAATATAGTTTGTGTAGTTACCTTGTGGTGTTTGGGCAATGAAGGTCATGTGCGGACCTAGCCCTGGTCTGTTGTTGTCCTTTGAGGAATATTATTTTGATTTATGTGTTAAGTAATATGTGTTGCTATGGAGGTCACAAGGTGACCGAGGATAAGCAAGTTAATGTTATATGATTGAGGTTTATATATGTGTTAGTGTAGGATAGCTTGAGGGTCACATGGTGACCGGTGTTAAGCTAATCCTAAAACAGGTACATCGTGGTTTATAAATATAGATTATATATGTATATATCGAGATTTGTGCATTGCCGAGTTTGGTGGTCTGGCGCCTATTCCGGAATACCTCTCTAGTTGGGTACCCCAGGTTCTTTGTGAGCCATGCACGTGTGTTTCTTGTGCTCGGGGTTTGTCCTGGTACTGTGTGTACCGTTGAGGTCTGTGTCGTCTTCCTGGACACCCTCACTCTGTGTTTGAGTTGTACGTCCGGCTGAGGGAAAGACGACAGTAGGGCAGCGGCTTGTGTTTGTGGGTGTGCAATCGCTTGTAGCGCGCTCGTAGTTGGGGGTACAGACACCAGTAGTCGACACTGGTCCCCAGCTAGTCCTGTTTTCCAGTGCCTCACTTTAGGGAGCTTAGGCCAGATTCCCTAAAGGTGCCAGGCATGGGCCTGCAGCTGTGTGGTCTGCAGGTGTGGTGTTAGTTGGTCTCCACAGTTGTTTGACTTGTTCTCGTGGAGCGGCAGTTGTACCTTTTGTCCGTGACTGCGAGAGTGAGAGGTAGTTCTTGTGTTGTGTTGTCTGGGTTAGATACTGGTGTCATGAACCAGTAGTCCGTTCCCGTGTGGTAGCGTCGTTCCTTTCCGACTCGTGCTTTGCCAATGGTTGTGGCTTGTGAATGACTCTCGGGTTGTGGTTTTACCCGTTGAGGTGTGCCCTGTGATTGACATTGTTGTTATTGTGGTTGGTGAGAGGAGACTCACTAGTTGAGGTTTGACTCGTGTAGTGTGCCTTGTCGTTGGCACAGTTGTGTTATGAATTTGCCGTAATGAGGTGCCTTGTGTTGGCACTGGTTTAGTGATTGGTTTCCGTGGTGGTACCTCGTGGTGGTGGGTACCTGTACCCTTTGTGGGTATTGGTTTCTCGTGGTACCTTGTGTACCAGTCTTTTCAGGTGTTGAGGTGGAGCTTGTTGGGTTGAGTGTGTTTTGGAATTTCCTAAAGGTGCATTTTAATGATAACCAATGAACATCACTCATACTTTGATTTTGATGATGACATATCATTATTTTAATGATGACATATTGTTATGTTAATGATGACATATCATGATTTTAATGATGACATACTTTGATTTTGATGATGACATATCATTATTTTAATGATGACATATTGTTATGTTAATGATGACATATCATGATTTTAATGATGACATACTTTGATTTTGGTGATGACATATCATTATTTTAATGATGACATATTGTTATGTTAATGATGACATATCATGATTTTAATGATGACATACTTTGATTTTGATGATGACATGTTGTGATTTCAATGCTTAATGGGTGGAACATGTTAATGTTCAAACAACATGTTTTTGATGTTTAATATCTCATATTTTAATGATAATACATTGGACTAATGAAATATGTGTTTATTTCTCAGGGACACACAATTCTTGCAAGGGTAGTGTCGACACACCCCATACTGGTGTCGACACAATGCTCTAAGCCCTAAGCCAAAAGATGAAGAAATGGTCAAGTAGTGTCGACACAAGATCAAGCAGTGTCAACACTAGACCCAGCTCCCAGAGAACCCTGTCAACAGGTTGGACAGTGTGTCGACACTAAACCCGATGGTGTCGACACTAGATGCCTCTCCCAGAAGGCCTGTTTTGCCAGTCTGTGACAGTGTGTCGACACACCCCATGGGCAGGTCGACTCACTCTAGAAACTTTCTGACTTAAAGTCACATCTGGACACGTGGCACTCTAGGGATTTGGTGGATCGACCTTGGATCATGTGCCCACGACCCCCAAGGGTACTTTTGGACACTTGGGCTATAAATACTCTCCTAATTGGCCATCCAACCAGAAGAGAGCCTCTAAGAGCTTTCCAGAAATCCTTTTGGCGGCTGAGAGAGCTCTCCTCCCTGTTCTTGCTCCCCTTGTGCTTCTCCAACCCAATTCCCACATCTCAAAGCACAAGAAGTGAAGATTGGTCCAAGATGAAGCAGTACGATCAACTTCCAAGGGTGCAGATCAAGTAGAAGCAGATATTTGTGAAGATTTCGAGGAAGATCCCAAAGCACAAAGTGCAGAGCATCGGCCAGGGACTTCAGGGAATCAAGCCTCTTCACAATTCAGCATCTACAAGGGAGTATACTTGAAGAAGAAGGATCTTACACTCAATTCCTCAATTCCCCTTGTTTCTTCTAGGTCATTCTTGAGATTGTGCATGAACTGATGCATCAATCTTCTTGAATGAACTTTTATAGATCAGATCATTGCTAGAGGATCTGGATCTTTGTGTTTTTGTTCTAGCTTTTGTATTATGAGCCGTCGAGCTCAGGTTTGTGAGTCGTAGCACTCACTGTGTGGTTTGAGCCGTCGTGCTCAGTTTGGAGTCGTCGTGCTCTAGGTGTTTCTTGAGTCGTCGTGCTCAAGGGTGTTTGGAGTCGTCATGCTCCTGTGTGAGTTGTATTCAAGGTTTTGAGTAGTGTGGCCTCACTGTGTGAGGGGTAGACGTAGGAGTCGTTGGAGGTGATTTTCGAACCACCTAAAAATCATCTGTGTAGTGGTTTGAATTGTGGTTTGCCTTCATATCTCGCTAGATGCATGCATAGGTATTTCGCTCACACTACACACACTAATCACACTTCAGATCAATAAATTGTTTGGGTGATTTGATCTCTGATACAAAGTAATTTTAAATTGCTTAAGCTTCCGCGTTAATTAGTGTTAGATCTATTCAACCCCCCCTTCTAGATCTGATCCATCCACCCATCCGATCCTAACAATTGGTATCAAAGCAGGTTAATGTTTGTTACTGATCTGATTTGATTGCTTTTGTTTGATCTCTGTGTTAATTGCTTGAATTGTTTGCTTGATCTTTCACTGTCTCTGTGTGCTTAATAGCTCAGATTCCTACATTTGATATTAGAGCGGGTTAACCACTCTAATTGTTAGATCTAATTCCTTGCTACATTGATTCTCTGTGATTAGATCTAATAGTCCTTTGAGTTTTGGTATAATGGAAAATTGTCTTAATCTACATGAATTTCCTGTTATAATTTCAGAGAAATCCCCAAGCTTATTTTCATTGGATTTTTCAAAGGACTCACAAAGACAAAGAGCAAAAGAAACTCACAAGCACTCAATGGCAAAGAAGAACCTCAATGAATCTAAAAAATCAACAATTCAGAAGGATGTGGCTCTCACTGCACATTCTAAGAGCTCAGAGCATTCTTCATCTTCTTCAGAACACAAGAGTTCAAATGGGTCTACCAGGTCAGGTAAATCGATTCAAGACCCATCTATGTATTCTAATTCTGATTCTGATGCAGATGAAGGCATGTCTTATGTTGAATTGATTGAATTCTGTGAGAAGATACAAAATCTTAATGTAAAGCTGAACACTAAAAATAATGATTTGAAAAAGACTTTAAAAATTGCCATAAAGAAAGTGAAAATTTGAAAAATACACTTGAATTGCTCCAAAACAATGATAAAGATCTCTCACAAGAAAATGAGAATTTGAAAGGTGAAGTTCAGAAACTGAATTCTGAAAAAGAAAGTCTAAAAGATAAAATCAAAATTTGTGAAAAAAGTTGTCCAAGTTAAAAGAAGATCATGATCAGTTGGAATTTAAAAATCTTAATTTGAAAGATGAAAAAGAAGAATTGATTGATCTCAATAACAACTTCAAATTTGATAATGATCAATTAAACAAACAAATTTCTAACATGGCTCATGATCATCAAATAAATGAGAGATGCAAACAACTTGTTGAAGAAAATCATCATTTAAAGAGGAAGATTGAATGCTTGTTAAATGACAAACCATTGGACAATGATTGTAGCAATTTGAGTAATAAAATTGCTGATTTGGAAAAACAAATTGCTCAATTTGAAAATGAAAAGAACAAGATGAAAAATGGTTTGAATGTCATGTTAAACAAGCTTCAAATTTCAGAAAAAGAAGTTGTTGCATTAAAAGCTGAAAAACAGAAGCTTCAACATGAATTGAAGAACACTAGAAACACAAGTCTTGCTTCTGCGAAAACTAAGAAAAATGAAAAGAAAACCACAATAACTTCTGTTAAAACTGCTGTAAACAAGAACTCTACAATTTCTAATAAAAGATTAGTGAAAGTTCTTGTTCAGAAACAGACAGAGAAAAAAGAGAATGCTACTGTCAAGAAGATTCATCTACCTTCTCCATCAGTTCAAAAAGCTCCAAGACAAGTTCCAAATTCACATCATGCCAAGAGCCACCAAAAGGTACCTCCTTCTTCTCATGGTAAGCCTCCTCACATGAAAAGGAGATTCCAGCAAATGCACATATGCCAAGGTAAGTACCAGGTAAAAAATGCTCTCATTTGCTTTAACTGTAATAAACCTGGTCATTTAGCCAAATCTTGCTGGAATAGAGATCAACATTTCCAAAAATATGTCAAATCAGTCCAGTGCTTCACATGTCATAAATTTGGGCATACTTCTAGGGAATGTTGGCATAGAATTAATAATCTTGTGCATGCTCCCATGTTTCATGTCAATGTACATAAGAATAAAGATCATGTTCATGCTGAAAACACTCAGAAATTCTATGTACATGAAAAAGGAACTGTTGCACAAAAGATCTCTTCTGAATTCCATGTTAAAAATCTCAATGATAAAAATCTGAAAAATAGAAAACAAAATGTTCAGTATGTCAGTGGTGCATTCTACACCAATAGCTCTAAGATTAGAAACCAAGATTCCAGTGTTTCTAGTCTTCAGAAAAATGCACCCAATATCAAATCCTTTTGGATTCAAAAATCATTATTGCAAATTCATGGAAAATCCTTAGCACCCAAACAAGTTTAGGTTCTAAAATGTGCTGCTTGATTGCTGGATGCAGGGATCCTTGTAGTCAATCTCAAAATGAAGGCTTCATGACTAAGGCTACAAGGAAAGTAAGTGAAGAGAATGAAAGAAAATGAAAATAATGAAAATCTCACCAGGTAAATACTTCTGAGAGATTCCCTGCTAAATAAAAACTGAAATCAATTGGGACTCTTATGCAAAGATCAATTGGTATATGAAATGGTGAACTGTGGAAGGACAAGTCATGCTTGTCTGGAAACTATCATTATGTGTGAGGAATTACCTCCGCCAAGTACCAATGATCTTCCTTGTGTAAGAGTCATTAATTTAAAAAAAAAATGGGGTCATTGAAAAATGATTGCTTGTTTATTTCATTTCTTCCATGATGATTTTAGCTTGAATTACTTGCAAAAAGTTTCACATCATTCACATGTAACTAAGAATCATGATCTTGTTGAAAATGCTCAGAAACTCCATGTGAATATAAATTGAACACTTCATGAAAACATAGATGCATTGAGCAAAACAAAAAGAAAATATGGAACTAATTCTGCTCATAGTTCTGTCAATGAAAGAAATACATCTATATCAAAAATAAAATCATTTTGGATTCAAAAATCTTCATTGCACTCTAACATTGACCTCATTACAGGACCCAAGCAAGTGTGGGTCCCAAAACCAGCTTGATCAGCAAGCTGAGGAGTCTTGCAGCCATACATTGTAAATGGATTCAAGATATTGGCTGTACAAGGCAAGAAATGATTGGAGAACACAGGTAAAATCTTTGAAAAGAAATTGAAGTCCTTTCTGGTAAAACTTCTTTATCATTTCAAATTTGAATTGCCTGAATTGAAATGAATGTTTAATTTTTATCTGAAAAATGAGAAATGTGTTTCAATGGTACTCCCAACAATGAACTTTGTGTCATAACAATTGGAATCATGTTTGTGTTATCATGCTTGCTTAACTGTGCTCATGATTCTGTGTGCATATCAACTGCTTTGATTTTTGGTATATCAAATGATGACATGTGGAAAAACAAGTTATGCTTGTTTAGAAACTTTCATTATGCGTGAGTAAAATACTCCGCCAAGTACCAAAAGTCATGTTATGCTTAAAGTTAATGGTGTGCATAATCATGTGTGAATTGCTTACTAGCTTTTTCATTCCATGCACATATTAAGGGGGAGTAAATTTGAAAAATTGCAAAAATGTTTTTGAAAATGCAATGAATTTCATGCATATCTTATGGGGGAGTAAGTCAAAAGGAATCTTTGAGTGAATTTCTGGAGAAATATTCTTTCATATCTGACTTATCATCAACTCCCATTCAGTTTGTTGCCAAATATTCTTGCAAATGAACTCCTCACTCTCACATTGCATTGGGATTCTTGGTATATCAAATGGTGATTTGAAGAAAGACAAGTCAGGCTTGTCTGGACACTTTCACTATGCGTGAGTATATGTCTCTGCCAAGTATCAAGAGTCTTGCATGCAATTGTTGAGGGGGAGTCATTGTCTTTCAATAAAACATTCATATTTCTTCAATAATCCTCATGTTCACCTTGTGAAGGGGAGATACATGAAAGAGGGAGTCATTGTCACATTCCTTGACTTTACTTGTCTATCTTGAACCCCAAAATCATCAGAATGTTTGAGTCCTTGTGCTATTTTCTTACGAGAGAATTAAAACATTGAAACTAAACTCATTGTGCATTTAGTTTAATTTCAAAGATTCATTATCATTTCAAGGTTAAGCAATCTTAATACTGAATATTTTTAAAATGATTTGAAAAACACCATTATAGGCACATGAGTGGCTTTAATATTTCACTTGTGTATGTTTAAGCTTTATTTTTACCTCATGTTAAGAATAATTTTTCTAAATTCATAGTCATGTCTTGTCTGGTCAAAGCAAACATATTCCTGCAAAATATCAAAAGAAAAATGATCAATCTGGAAAGATACAAACAGAGCAATGCAAATTCTTGACCATTGAGTAACCGGGTCATTTCACCTAAAAAATGATTTGTTTCGCATCAAAATGTGGAAATCAAACTTTTCAACTCTGTATAAGATAATGAAAGTTAAACCACTGAGTAATCAAGAGGTCTTGCATCTGATCAATGTGATTTCTTGCACTGAAAAGTGAGATTTAACTAATTTATTCTTGTATTCTTTCCTAGTTCAAAATGAAAACAAATCAAGACAGGATAGAAAAGCTTAAGACCTTACTAAAGTTCATGTTTACTGAGTTTAGACTCATTATTTTACATTGTGTTAAACTTAAAGCTCCTAACATCCTTGTTAAATATTTCTGCTCATTCATATATGTCACTTTTCTTCACATTTGCATCATCATTTTAACTACATTCAGATCATTATTTTGATATACATTGTGTTGAGTGTGTCCTTGTGATTAAACTTTGTTGCACAATAACAAAAACACAATAATTTCTCTCATATGTCAATATCACTTTGCCTCATTTATTTTGATATTTACTGACCATTTATTTCCTTCATTTCATTAATTGATCTCTTACAATCCTTGGTTCTCTCACTTATCCTTCTTTTTGATGCTGTCAAAAAGGGGGAGAAGAAAGGGTTTCTAGGGGGAAGAAAGGGTTTCTAGGAGGAGAAAGTTCAAAGGGTGTATATGGTCAAGGGGAGTTTTTACAGTCAAGGGAGATATGTTTTGTCATCATCAAAAAGGGGGAGATTGTTGGGTTGAGTGTGTTTTAGAATTTCCTAAAGGTGCATTTTAATGATAACCAATGAACATCACTCATACTTTGATTTTGATAATGACATATCATTATTCTAATGATGACATATTGTTATGTTAATGATGACATATCATGATTTTAATGATGACATACTTTGATTTTGATGATGACATATCATTATTTTAATGATGACATATTGTTATGTTAATGATGACATATCATGATTTTAATGATGACATACTTTGATTTTGATGATGACATATCATTATTTTAATGATGACATATTGTTATGTTAATGATGACATATCATGATTTTAATGATGACATACTTTGATTTTGATGATGACATGTTGTGATTTCAATGCTTAATGGGTGGAATATGTTAATGTTCAAACAACATGTTTTTGATGTTTAATATCTCATATTTTAATGATAATACATTGGACTAATGAAATATGTGTTTATTTCTCAGGGACACACAATTCTTGCAAGGGTAGTGTCGACACACCCCATACTGGTGTCGACACAATGCTCCAAGCCTAAGCCAAAAGATGAAGAAATGGTCAAGTAGTGTCGACACAAGATCAAGTAGTGTCGACACTAGACCCAGCTCCCAGAGAACCCTGTCAACAGGTCTGGACAGTGTGTCGACACTAAACCCGATGGTGTCGACACTAGATGCCTCTCCCAGAAGGTCTGTTTTGCCAGTCTGTGACAGTATGTCGACACACTCCAGAAACTTTCTGACTTAAAGTCACATCTGGACACGTGGCACTCTAGGGATTTGGTGGATCGGCCTTGGATCATGTGCCCACGACCCCCAAGGTACTTTTGAACACTTGGGCTATAAATACTCTCCTAATTGGCCATCCAACCAGAAGAGAGCCTCCAAGAGCTTTCCAGAAATCCTTTTGGCGGCTGAGAGAGCTCTCCTCCTGTTCTTGCTCCCCTTGTGCTTCTCCAACCCAATTCCCACATCTCAAAGCACAAGAAGTGAAGATTGATCCAAGATGAAGCAGTACGATCAACTTCCAAGGGTGCAGATCAAGTAGAAGCAGATATTTGTGAAGATTTCGAGGAAGATCCCAAAGCACAAAGTGCAGAGCATCGGCCAGGGACTTCAGGGAATCAAGCCTCTTCACAATTCAACATCTACAAGGGAGTATACTTGAAGAAGAAGGATCTTACACTCAATTCCTCAATTCCCCTTGTTTCTTCTAGGTCATTCTTGAGATTGTGCATGAACTGTTGCATCAATATTCTTGAATGAACTTTTATAGATCAGATCATTGCTAGAGGATCTGGATCTTTGTGTTTTTGTTCTAGCTTTTGTATTGTGAGCCGTCAAGCTCTGGTTTGTGAGTCGTCGCACTCACTGTGTGGTTTGAGCCGTCGTGCTCAGTTTGGAGTTGTCGTGCTCCAGGTGTTTCTTGAGTCGTCATGCTCAAGGGTGTTTGGAGTCGTCGTGCTCCTATGTGAGTTGTACTCAAAGTTTTGAGTAGTGTGGCCTCACTGTGTGAGGGGTGGATGTAGGAGTCACTGGAGGTGATTTTTGAACCACCTAAAAATCATCTGTGCAGTGGTTTGAATTGTGGTTTGCCTTCATATCTCGCTAGATGCATGCATAGGTATTTCGCTCACACTACTAATGGATTTGCTCACACACACTAATCACACTTCAGATCAGTAAATTGTTTAGGTGATTTGATCTCTGATTCGAAGTAATTTTAAATTGCTTAAGCTTCCACGTTAATTAGTGTTAGATCTATTCAACCCCCCCTTCTAGATCTGATCCATCCACCCATCCGATCCTAACAGAGCTGTGCTCCGTGGGGGTCATGTGGTAAGACCTTCCACTTGTTGTGTTTTACCCCTTTATGGGTAAGCTTCCGATTATGGTTTAGTATGTGATGGATTGGCACCGTGGTAGCCAGTCCTGTTACTTAGGTTTGATATTCGATACATCGTGGTTTAAGGGTATAAAGGATTAGCTCTTGGTTAGCAGTCCTGTTACCCGTGTGTTGAAGGCTTGCCAGTGAAGCTAGTAGCTTAGGCAATGCTTTGCCTGTGTGGCTTGCAGCTTAGGTGACCATTTATTAAGATGGTGTGCCTGTGAAGCTTGTAGTCTAGGTTTTGCAGTTGTTTGGCAGACTAGTGGCATTGGACTAGTTCTGTTGTTTCTCTCCTGTTTTGAGATTTGCATTAATTAATGTTATTGTGTTTAGATTATATTTTAACTGTTGTTAATTATGTATGCGGTGAGCCTGATATGGTTTGGCTTTTAGTGTTGCAAGTGAGACCCTCTAGGGTTGAGGTTCTTCAGTGTTGTGTGTGGTTTTTGGTGGTTCCCCTATTGAGCCAGTGACTTGTTGAGGCTCACCCCCCTACAGTTCTTTTCAGGGCTTGCCGTTAGTGTGGCTTGAGGAGGCGTTGTGATAGACTTGTACCACCAGCAGTTGTGTTGTAGTAGTGTTGTGTGAGCTTGTGCTCCCTCGGGGTATGCCCTAGGTAGTTGTACTTTTTATTTGGACATGTATTAATGTAATGGAACAGTTGTACAAATATGTGAACAGATATGAGCACATGTACTTTCTTGTGTCTTATACTATTGTGGTTTGTCTTTTATACTCTTCCTGGACACGTGTTTGAGATATCCCTTGCGGGACTTCGGTCTGTTCGCGGGAGGCGGATCTGGATATGGAGCCTTAATGGGCATAAATATCCAGGGCCGTTACAGTTGGTATCAGAGCAATGTCCAGTTAGAATATGAAAAGACATTGAAAGTACAATGTCCCAATACATGAATTAATGTCCACTGCTGGTAGTAAGTATGCGGTTTTGTGTTGGTTAACGTGGTATTTGTTTAAGTTTTTGTTCTGTAGAACGTGTTTTTGTGTTGAGAATTTGGCAGCCGTTAGTAGTTATTGAAAGTTGATGTGATTAGAGGTGGTATAATCTGTGTGATTATACCAGTGTGCTGGTTTGTGATAGAAAGGTATGATTGTTAAAATTCACAGTTAAAGGAATTGAGGAAATTAATAAGTTTGTATATGGAATTCAGTAAGAATACAGAGTTAGCAGAGATAGGTATATGATAACGAGGTGATGAGGAATAGATCAGTGTGTGTCAGAAATAATTAAATGTGCAAAGTATAGTTGAAAACCTCAGCAGAGGTGAGATCTGAGTCAGATGATATCAGGAAACAGTATAGTCGCATCCGACAGGCCTTAGCGACGCGACCAAGTCGCGTCGGCCCGACACGATGCCACTAAACCCAAATCGGTCAAACCAACGGTCAACACATAGTCGCATCCGACAACACATACGCGTCTCCACATAAACACGTTGGGTCAACCAGACGCGACCCCAACGCCGCCTTAACATGACGGACAAAACCCAAAACGCGTCGGCTGTCCCCGCCGCGTTTCCACAAAGACTGTGAGTTCAGCTCACAGGCTGAACCCACCTCCTCCCCCACGGGAAAACCCACACATGTTCTCATAATTCAATTCATTAAAACTGTAAACAAGATAAACCCAACAAGGCAAACCACCCACACATGGTCCATCCCTTAATCCCCAATCCATTCTTTCTTTAACTTTGTAGCAGGGTATGAAGTACTTACACAGTTAAATGTGTAGCTGCGTAAGTATGTAATTACCTACTTTTTTTCTACGTAAGTGTATAAGTACTTGTATTTGTAACTATGTAACAACTTTTGAAGTAGTTACACAGTTAACTGTATAACTGCGTAAGTATGTAATTACCTACTTTTTTGTACGTAAGTCTGTAAGTACTTGTATATGTAACTGTGTAACAAGTTATGAAATAGTTACACATTTAACTGTGTAACTATGTAAGTACGTAATTGTCTACTTTTTTTCTACGTAAGCTTGTAAGTACTTCTTTCTATATCTTTGTAGCAGGGTATGAAGTACTTACACAAGTAAATGTGTAACTGCGTTAGTATGTAATTACCTACTTTTTTTCTACGTGTGTGTAAGTACTTATATCTGTAACTGTTAACAACTTTTGAAGCAGTTACATAGTTAACCGTGTAATTGCATAAGTTTGTAATTACCTACTTTTTTTGTAACTAAGTTTATATGTACTTTTGTCTGTAACTGTGTAACAAGTTATGAAATAGTTACACAGTTAACTATGTAACTGTGTAAGTATGTAATTACCTATTTTTTTGTATTATGAAGTAGTTACACAGTTAACGAAGATATTAATGAAGGCAATCAATGTTAATGAAGACAATCGATATGGTGAAAGCAGTCGATATGTTAAAAGCAATCGATATGAATGAAGGCAATCGATATGCAATTTGATTGTAACCGATCTGTAACTGTGTAACAGGTTATGAAGCAGTTACACAATTAACTGTGTAACTGCACAAGTATGTAATTACCTATTTTTTTCTACGTATGTTTGTAAGTACTTGTAAGTATGTAATTACCTACTTTTTGACGCCTTAAGTGTGTAAGTATTTGTTTACTGTGTAAGTCTCCAAACACTTGCCTTTGTCAGAAAGTGGACTGGCTATGGAGTTTGGGAACCATTGACAGACTGTCGTGGCGAAGTAGAGGAGCAGGAAGATCTACATTTCACGAGGCACATCCTTGTACTTTGACTGTGGAGATAGGTTCATAAGTGGGGGACTTTTTGTACTTTTAAATTTCAATCATTATTGTACACTTGAACATTTACTTACAGTGTACAGACATAATTACAGTAGACTACACAGTTATGCAACAACATTGTAAACTCTACTAACTATGTAACTGTTACAGAAATATAGTGGGAAGTACAAAAGTATGTACATATGTTTTCTCATGTATTGCATTTACAAAATTATCTGTTTGCTCATTTACAAAGTAAGACTGTCTTAAAAAAAGTGAGGAAATATTGTAAGAGAGGACACAAACATCTTTAAATATCTTCCTGTAGCATTGGGTTCCTATAGGTCCTCCTATTATGGCCTTCTTGCTTGCATCTTGAGCAAATGTAGATGTGTTCGGCTTCGCCTCTTGATGGTATTTGTTTCTTCCTCGGCCGTCCAGACATTCTCTTTGTAATCGGCAGGTTCACTTGAATCTCATTGATGTTCATACATGTCATATCATTGTTATTTATGGGGTTAATTGTTACTGCATAGGTCGTCCTATAAGTGTTGGTTGTATAGAATGGAGACACATGATCATATAAAGGTTTATGACTACATGCTATAGCTACACATGCATGTTCACATGGGATCTTGAGAAGTTGCCACTTATGACAAGAACATGTCCATTCTGAGATGTTAACGACATATGTTTTGTTGCCATTTAGCACCTCAAAGAGTCGTCCATCGGAAGGAATTACATAGTTTTGTCTTGCGCTAAACATGATCTTCGCCAAGACTTTCTCAATAGTAGGACATAGGGTGGTCTCCCAATTTGTAGCTTATGTTCTTCTCCTCCTTCCCATTTCCATTATTTGACGATGTATAGTCTCCACCATTTGAAGAATGGGAAGGCCACGTGCCGATTTGATCCAAGCATTAAAAGACTCTACTAGATTGGAGTACATTTGTCCATACCTGAAAAGAGTTAGACAAGTAAGTTTGTAAAAACTTTGTAACGGTAAAAAAGTGAGTACTTACATAGTTATAGAGGTACGTTAAACTTTGTAAGTACTTTGTAACTTGTTTTAGAGTTAGGCGAACAAGTGCTTAGAGACTTACACAGTAAAGAAAAGTAAGTAATTACATACTTGCAAAGTTACACATGTACCTTTGTCCTAGAAATGGGGCGTTTGCCCAATGTTCAACATCATTTCTGAGGATCCAGTCCTTTACTTATGGGGATTTTCGTTCCATTTCGGACAACGCATCTAGATGTTCACTTTCAGCCAGTGCAAATGCAACCGTGTTGAGTGTCTTTACCATACTATCTTTAAGGGCTTTTTGGTATGTTGCTGCAGCTTCAGTCATAAAGTTTGCTTTATGTGCCTTAGGCAATATCCATGATGGTCCATTGAAAAATTTTCAGAAACCGCTTCCTTCAAACCCTTTGCTCTATCTGAGAGAAACACTATGACGTCTCGACTATTTATATCCTAGTCTATTGGGTTTGGTGGCCAGTGTATGACCTATTAGTTGTGTTTTTGTTGCTTAAGCAGGTTGTGAGGGGTTGGGGGTCGGAAATCCGAGCCCAACCAGCCTCTGGTGCGCTTTCTATAAACGCAACCAACACAGGTCTCGTGTTTTGGAAACGCAACCACCTTCCCCACCGCGATTTCGACGCCGCTTTCCCGAGTGCGCGGCTGCATGCCGCATGCGCGTCACATGTCACATGCAGGGACGTCAGATTTAAATTGCAACATCTATGCACATCACGATTTAAACGCGACGGCGCTCCCCGTCGCAATTTGGACTCTGAGGTTTTGTTGGCCGAGCCTTGGCCAAACAGTGTAGGAAACACTGTTTGGGTCGAGGGAAGGCTTGCTGTGGGGATTTTGGGTGATTCGGTGTTTGTGGCACGCTGTTTGGCGTGCTATCATCGTGAGGAGGTTGTTCGGAGCACGAGAAACGCCAGGGCAACGCCGTTCTTTGGGTTCTTCGTGTGGTAGGAGAATTCTACTTGTTTTGGATCGAATGGATCATGATTGAAGTATTTAAAGCATGGAAATGATTATATTAGGTAGCAAGCATGTGTAGGTGTTTACATGAATGCAAATATGCAAGTTTTATAACTATATAGGATGGTTTAGATGAATTCCGAGTTGAGGTCGGGGTGGAAACTGTGGCTTGAAAGGCGACAGACCCAGACGTCGTGTTTTGAACCCGATGACCTGAACCGTCATGATTCAACCTCTTAAATGCGTCATCTGCGTATGTCGCAATTTAAGAGGCGACCACCTGACCCGTCGCGTTCTTGTTCTAAAGGACAATGAGCATGTTTCATGTTATGCAGTAGTTTTACATTATTGTTTAATGTATTTTAAAGCATGAAAGTGGTGCATTGGCATGCGTCATGATTGAGAATGCCGGGTTTGAATGGTTTGTGTGTACGTAGCAAGTTGGGTAGTACGACGCCTTCCGTGGTTACCTCTCGAGTCGGGTATCCCAGGTTCTCTGTGAGCTAGACACATTGTGCTCGGGGTTTGTCCTAGCTTTTGTACCGTCGATGTCTGTGTCATCTTCCTGAACACCCTCACTCCTTTGCTTGAGTTGTACGTCCGACTGAGGGAAAGACGACAGTGGGACAGTGACTTGTGCGTGTTGGTTGTCTTCGGTCGCTTGTAGCATGCTCTTGGTTGGGGGATAGACACCTGTAGATGTACTGGTCCCTAGCTAGTTATGTTTCCAGTGCCTCACTTTAGGGAGCTTAGGTTGGAGTCCTTAAAGGTGCTAGGCATGGAGCTGCAACAGTGTGGTCTGCAGTTGTGGTGTAGTTTGGTCTCCATAGTTTGTTGGCTCTGTTGAGGTGTTGCGGAAGCTGGACCTTTCATCCGTGGCTGCGAGGCTGAGAGGTAGAACTGTGTGGTTTGTCCGGATTAGTAGCTGGTGTCGCGAACCAATTTTCGTGACTCGTGTTTGACGTTACCCTTCTTTAGCTTGTACTTCTGAGCGTAGTTTGCCATTTAGTTATTAATGTTTAAGCCATGTTAGTAGTGTAGAATTGTTTATTTAATTGCAGTTGTGGCACCATGCTTAGATAGTCTATTTAATTGTTTAAATAGATGCTTTACTTCTGCTTCTCGTATATTTGTGCTATTTCGGCTTTTGAGGGAGTTTCCCTACCGAGCCAATGAGGCTCACTCCTACTCCTTTCAGGTGAAGGAGAGCAGGAGGGTTCCCGTCCTTCTTCTAGTTCGGAGCCGCACCGTAGCGGAGTTGGGTCTGCTCCTCCAGCAGTGTAATTCTCTTTCTGTTGTACCTCGGGGTATGCTTCAGGCTGTAGTACGCTATACCTTGACTTTTGTTGAGAAATGGCTATGTAATATTCTTGTAAATATATATGAGAAGTGCAATCTTATATGTGTTCAGTGCGTTCTTTTATATTTCCACGAACATGTGTGTTGATATCCCTTGCGAGGCTTTGACCTATTCGCGGGAGGTGGAGTCGGGTCAAGCTCGTTATTAGGTTAACGAGTTTGAACGAAGAGGACCGTCACAGTTGGTATTAGAGCAAGGTTCATGTAAATATGAAGGAATATAAAATTTACATAGCCTGATCTCTACTTTAGTCCACTGCTGGTAGTTGACCCTGGTTTTGTATTGATTTGTTAGTATGTTGTGTGGTTTGGAATGTTGTATGTGTAGGAGTTGAAATGGCTGACAGGAGAGATTGGGGAGGTGGTGGAGACAAGTTGGAAGAGTCCACTCACCATCTGATTGAGAGATTATGGGAGAGTCTCGCAGAGATTTGGACGAGGCTAGATCAGTAGGGTTCGGCTCAGCCAGCAGCAGTAGAACCTCAATTTGTTGAGGAGGCAGCACCAGTACTAGTAGCACCACCCCCACCGCCACCAAAAGTGGAGGTACCACTTGTTGCACTAGTACCCCCAACAGTATCAGTACGTCCAGCTGGCACGAATGAGCCTACTGTGTTAGTGAAGAGGTTCTTGAGATTGCAGCCACCCACATATACAGGAGGTCCAAATCTAGATATAGCGGAGCACTGGGTGCACGAGATAGAGTGAGTCTTTGTTACTATAAGGTGTCCTCAGGTGGACAGGGTGATTCTAGCTACATACCAGTTGTGAGGTTTTGCTCAGGAGTGGTGGAGGTTAAAGATGCAGACAACGTTTGCAGACAAGACAAAAGACTCCATCATGTGGTTAGAATTCTTGGGAGTATTCAATGACACCTTCTTTCCAGTCCAGATTCAACAGGCAAAGAGGGAACAGTTCAGAACATTGCAGCAAGGCAAATTTTCAGTACTAGAATACCAGATGAGGTTCATGGCGTTGAGTAGATATGCACCATATGTGGTTACAAACAATGCTATGATGGTAGAGTACTTCATCTGAGGATTGCGACCCGAGTTGCAGACTGCAGTAGTCCCCCTTATGTGCAAGACGGTGGAGGAGGCGGTGCAACGAGCAGCCGCATTAGAGAGGTCTGTGCAGACTCGTCAGTAGGGGGAGTCGGGTAGCTTTCGGCTACCACAGCGATCCACAGGAATTAGCAAGGGAAAGGCACCAACAGGACCATCATATTCAAGGTTCAGTAAGTGGTTCGAAGCTGAAGAGAATATTTAGAGGTCAAGGAGGAGGCATGCAACTGACTTTTTAGTAGGGTCGAGGCTTCAGGTCGGAGGTCAAGGAGTCTCAGTAGAGCACGGTGAGGCACTTGTGGTTCCTCCAGGCTATAGGTGTTACAATTGTGATCAGCCAGGACATTTGATTAGAAATTGCCCTTATCCCAGGGAATATGGTTATGGTAGAGCAGCACAACAGCAGCAGTAGCCCCAGCAGCCATCGGCAGAGCGAGGCAGAAGACCAACTTTTTAGTGAGGTCGAGGACATGTCATGGCTATTACCCGGGCGCAGGCAGAGGCTTCTAATCTGATTGAAGGTATAATGCCCATTTTTGAATTTTCTGCAAGAATTTTGGTAGATCCAGGTGCATCACACTCGTTTATTTCCAAAGATTTTCTGGATAGTATGGTTCACCCGTTAGACGAAAGGCAGTGTGAGTTGGTTGTAGAGGTTCCCTCAGGTTGATATATGCTTACTTCCTGTTATTTAGATGAGGTCCCAATAGTGATTCAGGGGAACCAGTTGCCAGTCAGGTTATATGCTTTACAGTTGAAAAAATATGATGTGATTCTGGGTATGGATTGGTTAGAAGCTTACGAGGCAGTGGTAGATTGCAGAAAGAAAAGAGTCATATTTAGTCATCCCAGTGGAGCTGAGTTTGAATTTCAAGATATGCCATTCTACACTCCGAAGTTCATTATTTCAGCACTTAGGGCTAGGAAGTTAATAAATGAAGGTTGTGTGGCATATTTGGCTTCAGTGAGTTTGGTTGGTCTGATAAATCTGTAGAGACTGTTCCAGTAGTTAGAGATTTTGTAGATGTGTTCCATGATGATTTGTCATGATTAGCCCTTCATAGAGAGGTGGATTTCACAGTAGAATTATAGCCAGGTTGTTTGCCGATCTCAAAGGCACCGTACAGGATGGCACCGACAGAGTTAAAGAAGCAATTGCAGAAATTGTTGGAGAAAGGTTTTATCAGGCCAAGTCATTCACCTTGGGGAGCTCCAATTTTGTTTGTAAGAAAGAAAGATGGCAGTTTTAGAATCTGTATTGATTATCTCCAATTGAATAAGGTCACCATCAAGAACAATTATCCGTTGCTAAGAATAGATGACTTATTTGATCAGTTACAGTCAGCAAGGGTGTTTTTCAAGATTGACTTGAGGTCAGGATACCATCATTTGAGGATTAGGGAGGAAGATATTGATAAGACAACATTTAGAACAAGGTATAGTCACTATGAATTTGTAGTTATGTCATTCGGGTTGACTAACACACCAACAACCTTTATGAATCGGATGAACATAATATTTCATTCATATTTAGATAAGTTTATTGTGGTTTTCATAGATGATATACTGGTGTATTCAGAAATAGAAGAAAAGCATGTAGCACACTTGAAGATTACTTTGCAAACTTTAAGAGAGCATCAGTTGTATGCTAAATTCAGCAAATGTGAGTTCTGGTTACGAGAAATTCCCTTTTTGGGGCATGTGATTTCTGGAGAAGGTGTAGCAGTAGATCCCCCCAAGGTTGAGGTGGTTATGAAGTGGGAAGAGCCGAAGACAGTCGCAGAAATTAGAAGTTTCTTGGGTTGGCAGCATACTACAAGCGTTTTATTCAAGATTTCTCAAAGATTGCAGCGCCCATGACAAGATTAACCAGGAAAGGAGCACCGTTTGTGTGGTTAATCGATTGTCGTAGAAGCTTTATGGAATTAAAGAGAAGACTTACCACAACACCTATATTGGTATTATCATCAAGCAGTGGATGGTTTGTACTGTATATAGATGCTTCTAGGAGAGGACTTGGAGTGGTATTAATGCAGCATGGTAAGGTTGTGGCTTATGCATCCAAGCAATTGAAGCGGCATGAAGAGAACTACCCTACTCATGATTTGGAATTGGCAACAGTGGTTTTTGCTATGAAATTGTGGAGGCAACTACTTGTATGGTGAAAGGTTTAAAATCTTTACTGATCATAAGAGTTTGAAATACATTTTCTCTCAGAGGGATCTAAATCTCAGGCAGCATAGGTGGATGGAGTACTTGAAAGATTATGATTTCAGTTTAGCCTATCATCCAGGTAAAGCAAATGTGGTTGCAGATGCACTAAGTAAGAAAGCAATATTGAGCTAGATGATGATAAGAGAGTGCAAATTGTATGAAGATGTGGCCGATAATTCTTTGTATATTCCCAACAGTCAGCGGCGAGCAGTGTTGGCTAGCAGTGTAATAGAATCATCCATATATTGGCAAACAATAGAAGCCCAGAGAACATATGAAAGCTTAGCAGAGATTGTAAAGATGGAGGGTGTGACTATTGATAATGATTGTGTGGTAAGATTCAGAGGTAGATTATATGTCCCAGCGGAAGCAGAGGTAAAGCAAAAAGTATTGGAATAGGCACACAGATCCATATATTCCATCCATCCAGGTAGCACGAAAATGTATTAAGATTTGAAAAAGTATTTCTAGTGGCCGCATATGAAGAAAGAAATAGCAAAGTTTATCAATGGAAATGGGACGACATTGCTATGGATTTTGTGGTAGGTTTGCCCAAGACAACATCAGGACATAATGGCATATGGATATTTGTTGATAGATTGACTAAAGTGTGTAGATTATTGGCAGTAATTATGTCATGGACAGTGGATAAGTTGGCCAGGTTATATGTGGACAGGATAGTACCATTACATGGTATCCCAGTAACTATTGTTTCAGATAGAGATTCTAAGTTCACATCTGGTTTTTGGAGAAGTCTACAGCGAGTGGTGGGCACGGAGTTGAGGTACAGTTCAACATATTATCCTCAGACAGATGGACAGACTGAAAGGACCATCCAGACAATTAAAGACATGTTGTGAGCCTGTTGCTTTGTATGGGGAGGCGGTTGGGAGCATCACCTAGGTATGGTGGAGTTTGCCTACAATAACAACTATCATGCAAGTATCGGAATGGCACCGTATGAAGCTTTGGATGGTAGACCCTATAGAACACCCATGAATTGGCACGAAGTAGGAGAAAGGCAAGTTATGGGGCCAGAGTTGATTCAACAATGTGCAGAAATGATCAGATTTATAAAGGAAAAGCTTCAAATAGCTCAGAGTTGTTAGAAGAGTTATGCAGATACAAGACGAAGACCATTACAGTTTGAAGTTGGAGATTATGTGTTTTTGAGAGTTTCTCCCACAAAAGGTGTTTGAGGTTCAGTAAGAAAGGTAAATTGAGTCCAAGGTACGTTGGACCATTCCGAATTTCTGAAAGGATTGAGGAAACGAAATATAGAATAGAGCTCTCAACAGACTTCACAGACGCGCATGATGTGTTTCATATCTCCATATTGAGAAGGTATATTCGAGATCCTTCACAAATAGTCAGGTATGCCAGAGATGACTTAAAGACAGATATGTCCATGCCGGAATATCCAGTGTAGATTACAGGGCAAAGAACATAGAAGCTGAGAAACAAAGAAATAGAATTGGTAAAGGTCAGATGGGAGAATAGGCAAGGAGGAGAGGATACATGAGAATTGGCAGAAGAGATGCAAAGAGCGTATCCATACTTGTTTGAGTAAGCCTTTAATTCTTTTTAGGTGATAGTTCCATGCATAATTAATTGTGAATTATGTGTTGAGGTTTCTTTCTGGATTTCGAGGTCGAAATTTCTTTTTAGATGATAGTAATATGACATCTCAACCATTTAGATCCTAGCCTATTGGGTTTGGTGGCCAGTGTATGGCCTATTAGTTGTGTTTTTGTTGCTTAAGCAGGTTGTGAGCGGTTGGGGGTCGGAAATCCGAGCCCAACCAGCCTCTGGTGTGCTTTCTATAAATGCAACCAACACATGAGTCGCGTTTTGGAAACACGACCACCTTCCCCGTCGCGATTTCGATGCCGCTTTCCCTGGTGCGCGACTGCATGTGCGCCGCGTGTCGCATGCAGGGACGTCAGGTTTAAATTGCGACGTCCATGCACGTCGCGATTTAAACGCGACGACGCTCCCCGTCGCGATTTGCACTGTGAGGTTTTGTTGGACGAGCCTTGGCCAAACAGTGCAAGAAACACTGTTTGGGCCAAGGGAAGACTTACTGTGGGGATTTCAGACGATTCGGCATTTGCCGCGTGTGGTTTGGCATGCTACCGTCGCGAGGAGGTTGTTCAGAGCACGAGAAATGCTAGGGCAACACCGTTCTTTGTGTTCTTCATGTGGTAGGGGAATTCTACTCGTTTTAGGATCGAACAGATCGTGATTGAAGTATTTAAAGTATGGAAATGGTTATATTGGGTGGCAAGCATGTGTGAATGTTTACATGAATGAAAATATACAAGTTTTATAACTGTACAAGATGGTTTAGATGAATTCCGGAGTTGAGGTCAAGGTGGAAACTGTGGCTTGAAAGGCGACGGACCCAGATGTCGCGTTCTGAACGCAAAGACTTGAACCATCGTGATTCAACCTCTTAAATGCGTCATCTGTGTACGTTGCGATTTAAGAGGCGACCACTCGACCCGTCGCGTTCTTGTTCCAGAAGATAGTGAGCATGTTTCATGTTATGCAGTAGTTTTACATTATTGTTTAATGTATTTTAAAGTATAAAAGTGGTGCATTGGCACGCATCATGATTGAGAATGCCGGTTTGCATGGTTTGTGTGTACGTGGCAAGTTGGGTAATACGATGCCTTCCGTGGCAGGTTCTCTGTGAGCCAGACATGTTGTGCTCGTGGTGTGTCCCGGTACTTGTGTACCATCGTGGTCTGTGATGTCTTTCTGGACACCCTTACTCCTTTGCTTGAGTTGTTCGTCCGGCTGAGGGAAAGACGATAGTGGGACAACGACTTGTATGTGTTGGTTGTCTTCAGTCACTTGTAGCGTGCTCTTGGTTGGGGGACAGACACCGGTAGACGTACTGGTCCCTAGCTAGTCCTGTTTCCAATGCCTCACTTTAGGGAGCTCGGACCAGAGTCCTTAAAGGTACTAGGCATGGAGCTGCAGCAGTGTGGTCTGCAGTTGTGGTGTAGTTTGGTCTCCACAGTTTGTTGGCTCTGTTGATGTGGAGCGGTAGCTGGACCTTTCATCCGTGGCTGCGAGGCTGAGAGGTAGACCTATATGGTTTGTTCGGGTCAGTAGCTGGTGTCGCGAACCAGTTTTTATGACTTGTGTTTGGCGTTACCCTTCTTTAGCTCGTACTTCTGAGTGTGGTTTGCCGTTTAGTTATTAATGTTTAAGCCATGTTAGTAGTGTAGAATTGTTTATTTAATTGCAATTGTGGCACCATGCTTAGATAGTCTATTTAACTGTTTAAATAGATGCTTTACTCCTGCTTCTCATATATTTGTGCTATTTCGGCTTTTGAGGGAGTTTCCCTACTGAGCCAATGACTTGTGAGGCTCACCCCTACTCCTTTCAGGTGAAGGAGAGTAGGAGAGTTCCCGTCCTTCTTCTAGTTCGGAGCCGCACCGTAGCGAAGTTGGGTCTGCTCCTCCAGCAGTGTAATTCTCTTTCTGTTGTACCTCGGGGTATGCCCCAGGCTGTAGTACGATGTACCTTGACTTTTGTTGAGAACTGGCTATGTAATATTCTTGTAAATATATATGAGATGTGCAATCTTATATGTGTTCAACATGTTCTTTTATATTTCCATGGACATGTGTGTTGATATCCCTTGCAAGGCTTTGGTCTGTTCGCGGGAGGCAGAGTCGGGTCAAGCTCATTGTTAGGTTAACAGGTTTGAATGACGAAGACCGTCACAAAACTGTTGGTCTTTCACTGAGAAGAGATTTCTTGAGGTTGTGTAAGAACCATTTCCAATTTTCATATGTCTCTAAGTCGGCTATAGCGAATGCAATTGTGAAAAGCTCGTCATTTCCATTTAATGCACTTGCTGCAAGAATCACACCTTGCATTTTGTCAGTGATATGTGATCCTTCAAGAAAAATCAAAGGTCGGAAACCAACCTTATAACCATATGCACATGCAGAAAAACACACAAAATATGACTTAAATTGAAGTGTCTCCTCATCCACTACCATATCTATGATGCTTCCAAAATCTGTTTCCATTACTCTTTGGGAGTACCAACGTAGCATAACATAACTTGTTCGTACATCTCCATACAAATATGTTACGGCAAGTTCCCTACCCCTCCAAGCTTGATGGTATGGCATAAGCACCCCACAGTCACTAGCAATGTCTTTAACCATGTCACATGGACGATAGTGTGGAGTGTGTGCCATTTTTTTCTTTACTAGATCAACTATCCATTTTTTTGATGTCCTTGGATGATGCTAGCTCTTCAAATCACAACCACATGTGTGGACATTATTCATTGTCTTAATCGCAAAATAGGACCGTCCCGCAACATTGATGTGTGAACCCGTCATAGACAACTTTCTCCTTTGCATGTTGCAGTAACATGAGTTCGATCATTCTGATATATAACCAGTCAAAACCTCGATATATAGCATAGTTCTATCTGAAAGTGAGCTTTGTCATTAAATAGTTGCCCCTTCCCAGTTAATGCATGAGCCCACAATTCACTTCTCAGAACTCCATGTGAGTTGCCACTTTCACATTCTATGTATATTTCAAGGCAACTGCTACTTGTATGCCCAACATCTGGTTCTGTTGGATTTACTGTAATGAGTGGTGATGATCTGAAATGTTTAAAGACTTACAAAGTTAGGTATATTAAGGAGCATACATAGTTACAGATTTATATGTCTTACTATTTAAGTATATAATTACATACTTACAACCTTACTACCTTACAGACTTACATGTGTAAGTATGTAATCACCTATACTACTTTACAGACCTACTTACAGAGTTACAGAGTTACATATTTACATACAACCTTACTAACTAACATGTGCGTACCTGTGATCTTCTCCATTAGGATCCATTATAATGCTTTCGTTACTCTCCACACACATGATAACGATAGGGTTCATCACATGTCGTTTATGAATATCATACATGATGTCCACGTCCCCATCTTCACACAGTGGGCAATAGGTATCTGTAAGACTTGGGAGGGAGTATTTGATGATCCATCTTTGGCTGATAAGAACCATCGACGCAAGATTTGAGCATGAAGTACATCAAGCTTCATTCCGCAGAAGACATAGAACACGAAGGAGTCGTTTCCAAAGGAATAGCGGGCTGGAATCTTGCCCATCTTTCCTTCGAATTTTTAGTAGTTTCTAGTAGATGGCTGGAGGAGTAAGCAGATGAAGGGGAATGGGGAGTGTTGTTTTTTTTCTTAAGTGGAAGAAGAAAGAAGAGTGGCATTTCGGTGGGAAATAGGTTCGTCTCTCTCCACTATCACCGTCAACAGTCATTTCATTCAAGAATTTACCACGATGCCCTCGAACCGCCACTATTGTTTTGAAAATATGAGAGAGTGTAAGTAGGGCAACAACTAGGTAAGC
The DNA here is from genome assembly GCA_014218235.1 of Colocasia esculenta. Taxonomy (NCBI): domain Eukaryota; kingdom Viridiplantae; phylum Streptophyta; class Magnoliopsida; order Alismatales; family Araceae; genus Colocasia; species Colocasia esculenta. Next base: position 115,233,451 of record CM024762.1, read on the forward strand.
CCTTCCTTCACTCTTTTCGAACCGCCATTTACTCTGTCGTTCGATAGCTTCCGCGAGGAAGAAAGATCACATCTACCGTAGGGGAAGATGGAGCAAAGAGCGTCGACTCTAGAGAAAGAGAGTAGGCCAAAAATAAAAGAATTGCGTCTGGGTAGCGATGAACCGCTGCAATAGTTCATCGATCGCTGACGCAAACAAGAAGATGCAGGTATTTCACTTTTCAAATTTTTAATGTGTAGGCTTTCCTCTTTAAAAAAGGCTACAGATTGAAAAAAGAATTTTTCTTAGGTTTTCATGTGTAATTTTTTAACTTTCAAAAAGATTAAAGATTAAAACATATTCATTTTTTAACTTTCAAAAAGATTAAAGATTAAAACATATTCATTTTTTTTTCATTTGGAGTCTTTCATGTTTCAAGAAAAGCAACAAATTGAAAATGACTCATTTTTTGAAGTGGAGTATTTCCTTTTTAGAGGAAACTGCAGAAGTCGAAGACGAAAACAATAAAGTACAAGATCGTTCTAGAGAGGATGAAGTGAACAATTCAGAGGAGATAGAATAAGAAGGAGAAGAGGATAGTAAGCTATTTAGTAATTCTGTAAGTTACAGAGTTACATAAGTATGTAAGTTACAGAGTTACTTTGTAACTATGTAACTCTATACGTACATAACTAAGTATGCAAGTTACAAATTAAGAGTTACTTGTAGTTCTTAATTATGTAAGTAGTGACACATGCCATTTACTTAATATTTTATTAGTGATGTGGAATAATCTTCATACATGCACTATAGACAATAAGATATGCCATTCACATAGCCGGTGCAATTGGAAGTTCTACATGGAAGTAGTGAAGGTGGCCGACATTCAAGATTTCCATCAGTCTCTCATGTCCACAACGTGTTTCCATGTTTATAGTAATCCATAGCACATGACAATCCCTCTTCCATTGGTAGCGGAGATTTTTTTGTATTACTTTGAGGATGACTCATTTTTTATTGGAGGTGAGAAAGTGCATATCATGCAAAAGAAGTAGTATTGATTCTTGGCCTTCCAAATTTTGGTCAGAAGTTGGACTTTTCTCGAGACAGTGTAGACAGCCGGCTTCATTGGCTGTTGCCCAAGAAGGACAAAGTGCATTGCAAAAACATTCTACAGGCCATGCAGTCTTTGGCACCCTCTAATGAGCAGGAAGACATTCAAGATTGTGTTCATCTTTGGATAGCCTTACTTTGTGCTAGTTTTTTGTTCACAACAACTGCATTCTCTTGTCCCATTGCAATTCTACATTATGCAAACAATCTGAAGGAAGTGAACAATGTCGATTGGGCAGGTACTGTGCACCAATTCTTCATGAGAAAGATGACTAAAATTGCTAACGAGTTGAAGAAAGAGAATAGAGAAAAGTCATCTAAAGGAATTTATGTTTCGGGATGCTTTCCAGTTCTTGGTGTATGTCTTTTCTTTCTCAAATACTACCAATAATAATGTATGTAAACTATATCACAATATATCACAGTAACAAGTACAATTTCTTTTAATGTCAGGTCTGGTTCTTGGAGCACCAAAGAAGCTTCCATGGATTTTCAAGTGGGTATGTCGGAGGAGAATAGTTTATTGGTAGAAAAAATTAAAGGAAATGAACATACACTCTGTAAGTTTGTTTATCAACCTGGTTCTTGTGGTGTATAACTTATATATTTTTATCCATGTTGGTGGTCACTGTACCAACACATAACTTATATGTTTTTATCCATTCTCAGATAGTCTCCACTCTTACCATACTCGAGGATGAGCAAGCACTCTTTATAAGCAAGAAAATGAAGCTAAGATTATCAGTCAGACCTGCCACAACACAACAGCATCAACAACAACAACACCACCCACAACATGAGCAACAACAACAGTCGCCATCAGCAGCAACAGTAGCAACACCCACCCAAACAAATCAAATTATCAATCTTCTGACAAACATTCGAAGTATGCTTGGACAGATAATCCAGATGAAAGAGAGAAAGGAAGAGAGAAAAGGACAAAAAAGAACAGAAAAAAATGTCTAAGAGAAAGGGAAGAGAAGAAGAACATGAGAAGGTAGGAAGAAAGGAGGAGGAAAAAATAGAAGTTGAAAGAGGAGAGGAGGAGGACAGAGGACAAGAGGTGGAGGAGATGTCCAAGAAGGAGGGGGGAGGACAGGAGGTGGAGGTGATGTCCACCAAGAAGGAGAAAGGAGGAGAGGAACATGAGGAGGATATGTCCAAGAAAAAGGAGGAAGGAGGACAAGATGATGAGGAGAAAGAGGTGGAAGAAAAAGGAGGAAGGAGGAGAAGGATGAGGGCCAGGACATGGACATCATCATGCAGAGCCTACATAAATTGGTGGACATTATTGTGCCACCCAAAATAAGTGCAAAGATGCCTCCAACATGGGAGAAAAAGCAGAAAGTGGGGAAAGCCATCTCACCCTCATCGCTGACAAGAAGGGTCAAGGAAGCACGAAGGACCAGAGGACAGTCAGCTTTATTGAAGGTAGATAAGTAATTGTGTAACTTGACAATTATGTTCGTATGTGACCATGTAATTTTGAAATTGTGTAACCAAACAATTATGTAATCACATATTTGTGTAAGTGCGTAAGTCATCTATGTTTATGAGAGGACTCAGAGTTCGAGTTTGAAGATAAGCTGAAGAAGAAGCTGCAAGAAGACAATCCAATCATTGTGTCTTCCCAATTAAGTCAGGTGTAGCACTTCGGAAATTTTAATTACATAAAAATTTAAATAAATGGAAATAAATAATTTCCATAATATTGGATTATTTAAAACATACGTACCATTATCGTATGTGCTAAAATACATCAAAAAATTATGTAAAAATTATAAATCAACCTAAACATTATTACTAAATGTTCCACAAATAAAGTTATGCCAAGAAAAATCGGATTAGCCAAGTTTAAAGTGTTTCGCGACTTATTATCGCAATTCATGAATAAGTTGGAAAATCATTATCACACGTACTTGGATGAGTTAGAAAATTAAATAAAAATCATAGATGAGCTTCAAATAATATCATCTAATGACCCATCAAGAAATTTGGGTCAATAAAAATCATTTGGACTAGGTTTAAGAGTTATGGTGACCGATTATCCAAATTAGGAAACAAGTCGGAAAACCGTTAACACGAAAATACGATGCAACCATAAATTAAATAAAAATGTTGGAGAGACTTCTAACATTATATATTAATGACCCAATATCATAATTGGGCCAATGGACCACATATGGCCCAAAAATTAAAGGAAGTAAGAAAATACATAGAAATTCGTAACTCTAAATAGGCTGAAATTAGAAAGAGGCAATTTGAGTTGAATTAGGATGCAATTATGCATTCTTAGCAACCCAAATTTGTGCCTAACTATGGTGGGAGGTTTCCTAAAGCCTCACACGCTCAAAGGGGGGAAGAAATCATCAAAAATAGGAAACCAACATGCCAATCCCGCAACCCTTCTTTCCTAGTCATAATAGGACTCCTAAACACCATGGTTGCTTAAATACTCCACCCAAACCCTAGGGACGAGTTTAGAACTTGCTGGGGTCGTGTGGAGGAGCTCTTGGTGGCTGGAGAGTAGGAGATCAAGCATACCAAGCTCATCTTCTTCCCCCGTTCATCTGCTACGATCTGCACAAACCACCTTCTTGAAGTCGATCAAAGGTAGGCCAAACCTAAACCAAACCTTGCAAGGCTTATACCCCTGGAAAAGGGTCAAGTCTACGTTCTAACCCAAGTGGAATGCCCAAATTCCATGCAGTATACACGGACACGACCCTTACTGGGGTCTGTCACGAACTGACCCCGGGCCTGACAGCCCTGTCGCTTTCCTTATACATACCTATCGCGATCTCAGGATTTTGCATTTTTCTCCCACTTACCTTCTTGCAAACCTAACCGTTATACCCGAGGTCTGGTTGATGTGATATTTAGGGTGTAATTCACATGTTTTGGGTCTGATCAATGCATGGTGATTATTTTAATGGCTTAAAAGTGTTAAACCCATTTAAAAAGCTTTAAGTACACGAACATTATTTTAATTGCTTTCTTAATGACGTGACTATTCATGTGACTGTTGATTAACTCTTCGAACTGTTCTAGCTTCTTAAATGATGAATTGTTATCTTAAAAATCATGAAATCCATGTTTAGTTAAGTGTATAGTTTCACTGCATGCTATCATGTTAAAGTGTTTTCCGCGAGTCCGAGACCGATGGTTTGTGAATTGAGACACGCGTACCGCACTACACACTCGCACTGTTAGGCAGCCCCTTTCTTGGGAAATTGGAAACTCTCTACCGGTCATTCCGAATCGGTAGACTAGCGACCTTTTCACCAAGGCCTCCGTAAATCTCCTCTGACCATGGATTCCCACATAGCCGACGAGTTGGTTGTACCATTGAAGTTCCCTGAAGATAGCGTGGACTTCCTTTCTCTTCTTGTTCTCGTGAGTGTGATTGACAATCTAGACTAAAGCCATTAATGTAAAGATTTAACCAAAGTACAAATCGTACCGTTATGCTGCCGAATTTATCTCTTGACCATTGTTATCATGAAATCATGTTCAATTACTTATTACTTGTTCCCATCATCATCATGAACATGACATTACACATGCTTACTTATTGAAACTCTCATTGGCCATTATTAATGACTGTGGGTATCTACATTTAAAAATTTACATGAGATGCTGACAGGGCACGGCGTGTGTCCAAGGGCTTATAGATATATTGTTAACCATGGGGTATAATGATTATTGGCGTTGCATCTGCGCTGGGAGTCTTGCTTGCTTGTTGAATGATAGATACAATAACCACATACACGTGTCCTAGTGTACATTCTTGATAGATCTTTTCTCGGTGTACATTAGTGTCTACGTGCCTGATTAGTGTTACTTGATCGTGTTCGTACATTCTTGCTTGCTTGCTTGCGTGATATGGCCATCCTGCATTTAATGCAATTAGTGATATCTTGCGTTCTTGACATCAAGTGAAATCTCGCGTGCTTGTACAAAGTGATCTATTGCTAGTTCTATCTTGTCATCTTGTTCACAAATCTTGTTCTATCATAATCACTCTCTCTAGCTTGCTTTATATATCATGTTTTAATGAGTTTTATTCGTACTTGCATATCATTCATCGTACTTGCCTAGTTCTAAAATGTTAATCACTTATATCAATGCCCGCACATTGAGATATAAATCCTACTGGGCTAGTTTGCTTATCCCCTACTTTTACCCAATCTAGGTGACTATGAAGTTCAAGAGGAAGAGCAAGACGAGAGTTCAAGAGGAAGAGCAAGACGAGGATGGGAATGCTTCCGAGTGAAGAGCGTTCCAAACATGAGTCTATCTATAGTTAGTTTATTTTGAGTGTTAGAACAATGTAGTAGGAAGTGAGGTATTATGTACTTTTGCTTTTATTGAGTCTTAGTCTTGTATTAGTTTATCTGAGTCAAATATGAGATTTGAATACAATTTCCATTAACTTCAAATTTGGGCCTTATGATGATGTATGTTGTTATACATTTAGTGTGTGCTAGCTAGAGGCTTATTTGCCGACTGTTCACGTATCGAATTCTTCGAATTAATAATATCCGCTGCGTAATTCTCGGGACGTGACATCAGGCATGTTCCATTGTTTCTCTTCCGGTTATTTCATGAAGTTTCTTTAATGCATCACTGTCTGATGTATTTGTCATAATCTAGTTTGTCCAGTGTAAAGTCCATCGAGATTACCGTGGACGAAAACAACTTTCCCCAGAGGAGGTTCACTTTATTGATAGCTTTCTAGATACCACAAGAATTGATGGGTAATAAACTTGACACTATTATGAATAAGGCGACAGAGTTACGTCAACTACCATGATAAACATCTTTGTTACATTTTGTAGTAACAACCTACTTGAACTGAACAAGGATGGTTGGGGTGCATATGTCAACTTGGAGCACATAATTTCTCTTCTATTTGGAAAAGAATTGGAAGCTACTATAATTGATATGCTTATTCTTCTAATGCGAAGAAAAATAGAGCATGAACCATCCCAATATTATGACTATGATTGTCTGTCTGCCTATGCCAAGGTTTTTATTCCATTTGTAGTATTCAACCTCCATTTAAGCTGAACATATGACTATTATGTTATTGATCTTCTTACTGTTTGTAATAGGGATGGATAATGGGGTGTAACGTGGAAGAAAAAAGAACCGAATATTTGGACCACATTTTGAAGACATTGCAGAAACCTGTAAATGACATAGACATGGTTTTCTCTCCAATGCATTTTATAAATCATTGGACATTGCTGGTCATTAATATTAGAGCTAAACAGTACCAACTTTATGACTCAATGATCCAGCACCCAAAAGATGATTTCCACTGCTATGTAAGTGCTCATACTCCTCCAGACAATCTTTTCATTTGTCATTCATCTAAATGTGTGCAAGTGTTCTATGTATGTAAGTCTCTAAGTATCTCAGCAACTTGTAGTTCATAACTATGTAAGCATGTAACTTACTGATTAACTTCACTAACTATGTAAGAGTATGTATGTATGTAAGTATCTCAGCAACTCGTAGTTTACAAGCAACCTGCATCAGCACATATTTCTCATTGTGATTCTTATGCAATGAACGCATAATCTCTACGTCATCATTTATGTTTAAGCAAACGTGATATTTGACTTCTCCAGGTAACTAGTACTTAATACACCAATGAGGACCAGCCAAATGCCATATTTGGAATATCCGTTCCCTTATTTCTTCCACTCCCATATCATCTCGAACATAAAAAATGAAGGAATCGTCTCCAAATGCACATCGAGCAGGAATCATGTCCAAATTCCTTGAATCAAATAAGCCTGACATGAACATGAGAGCATGGAAGTTTGTAAATCGATCAGGCTATAAGTGAAATTTTAAAAGCATATATAACAGATAGAAGTACTTACAAACATAGGTAAAAAAAAAAGGTAATTACATACTTACACCTTCAAAAGTTGTTACACAGTTACAAAAAGAAGTACTTAAAGACTTACGTAGAAAAAAAAAAGGTAAATACATACTTACACAGTTACATGATTAACAGTGTAACTACTTCATACCCTGCTACAAAGTTACAGAAAGAAGTACTTACATACTTATGTAGAAAGAAAGTAGGTAATTACATACTTACGTAGTTACATAGTTAACTGTGTAACTACTTCAAAAGTTGTTACACAGTTACAAATACAAGTACTTACACACTTATGTAGAAAAAAAGTAAGTAATTACATACTTACGCTGTAGTGTATTGATCGTTCGGATTGTGGCTTAGTGGTGCTGAAGGCCAGTGTGTGGCCCATTAGTGTGTGTACAGGTGTTTATACAGGTTATGAGGCTTCGTGGGCCAACAGTTTAGGCCCAAAGCACTCACTGGTTCACTGTCTGTGAACGCGACGTCCTTGGGTGTCGCGTTCTGGTTGCCGCCGCGAAGCGGTCTTCGTTTGCATGTCCACCGCATGTCGCGCATTGGGCGGCCTGCTGACGTCGGCTATGAGAAGGCGACGGCCTTCCCCGTCGCATTTTTTTTTTTTAAACGAATACCTGAGAGGGAGGGTAGGAGAGCGCTCACCCCTTCAAGGAAGGGATGAGTTGTTCACTCCACCACCACTCACCAACCAGGGATTTTTATTATAATAAATTATGCAAGCATACAAAAGAGACTTAGGGCTGAATAGTAGGAAACCCCATCTTATCAAGATGATAGGGTCCCTTTACAGCAGGAGGAAGATCAGCCCAAGAGGTCCAAATAAAGCGAGGAACAGAAATAGTACAACCATAACCAGCAAGAGAGTTAGCAACTTGGTTGGCCTCCCTAAAGACATGAGAAATTGAGAAATGAAGATTCTGGCATCTATGAATAATATCTGGACGTGAAAGGAAATGCGCCAAGGGCAAGAATATTGCCCCTTCAAAACGTGGACCAACACCAAGGAATCAGATTCAATGTATAACTCGCTGACACCCCTGTGACTACACAAGGAAATACCATCCCAGAAAGCCAGCGCCTCAGCTTCAAGACTAGAGTGAACATTATAATATCTCGAAGCAAAAGCGAAGATGATATCACCAACTCCATTTCTAAGAATTCCACCACCAGCCGCAGTGCTCGACCCAGCCTTGAATGCGCCATCAACATTCAGCTTCAGTCTTCCAGAAGGAGGTGAAAGCCATTTAATAATTCTTGGGAGAGGCGGATGTAGCATAGGAACAGAAATTCCCCAACAATGTAATAAACGCCCGTGGGCTGGTGAAAGATCCATGTCCCGAAAAGGAAAGGCAGCAAGAGAATCACGGACCGCCATCATAACCTTGTACAAAACTTGACGGGCAGACATTGGCTGTGAATCAAATCTAGCTCTATTTCTATTGCACCAGAGCTCCCAGATAACTGCCAAAAAAATGTATCTAGCTATACGTCCCCATGATGTAGAGCAATGAATACCCGAAACATAATGAAGGAGACCATGTGCAGCATTAATAACAGATCTATTGTTGAATTGAAGAAACCCGTAGACTGTATCCCAAGCTTCATTAGCAACATTACCATGGAAGAATAAGTGGATGGAAGACTCATTATTTGGGGCATTACAGCAAGAGTACATGGAACAAAATGGAACACCACAAGTAGATATAACATCATCGGTTGGTACACAGCCACGTACCATCCGCCATGCAAAAACTGACCATTTTTGCGGAATATAAGAGCCCCACAGCTTAGCCCACCCTGGCATGGAGGCGCCATGTAAAAGTAATCTAACAGATTTAGAAGTGAACTCACCATCAGAAGTAGGACACCAAATCCATTTATCCTTATGTCCATTAACAGCAAAAGCATTAGCAAGAACCTGGGGCGGACAAAAAGACCGTGAAATAAAAAGATGGTGATTGTGAGGATCAATTGTAGCTTGCTGAATAGAGCACAATTTTCCTGAGATGGTAACCCAAACATGATCTGGAATGAAGTGCCATAATGGAACTGAACCAGTCCATACATCCTGCCAAAAGCTAGCACTCGAATTTAAATCCGCCACCATTACCCTATGATGCGCAACAATCAATTTGGAGGCATGTTGCCATAATCTTCTGTCCACAGTAGACATCAGGTGGAAAGGAGCTTCAATATAATGTGTAGGATCGAAAATAGGATGGACCAGATCTAGAAGGGGGGGGGTGGTTGAAAAGATCTAGTCCAAATACTGCGGAAGCTTAGCCAATTTTAAAAGATGCTTTAAATCAGAGACAAATTAGAAATGCAATTCACAGATCTGATGTGTGATTGTGTGATTTGAGTAATTAGAGTGTGTGATCAAGTCAATCAGTAGTGTAAGCGAAAATCCTATGCATACATCTAGTGCAAAGTGAAATCAAATCACAGATCAAACCACTGCACATAAGATTTTTAGGTGGTTCGGAAATCACACCAGTGATTCCTACATCCGCCCCTCACACAGTGAGGCAACACTACTCAACTTGAGTACACCACACACTAGAGCTTGACAACTCCAACACACTGAGTTCAACAACTCACACACAACCTCTAGAGCACAACCACTATAGAAACCTGAGCACACAGGCTCAACCACACACTGAGTGTACCACTCAACACAACTGAGCACAAAGGCTCGCAAACAACCGGCTAGATCAAAAAACAACAAGATCCAGATCCTCTAGCAATGATCTGATCTATAAAGAGTTCATTCAAAGAGACTGATGCAACAATTCTATGCACAATCTCAAGAATGACTCAGAAGAACAAATGGAGAATTGAGGAATAGTATGTAATTCTTGTTCTTCAGAAGAACTCCCTTGTAGAAGGCTGACTTGAGAAGGTCCTTGATTGCTTGAAGTCCCTGGGCGATGCTCTGCAACTGGTGTCTCTGGATCTTCCTTGAACTCTTCTCAATTGGCTGCTTCTACTTGATCTGCTCCCTTGGAAGTGATCTCACATCATCTTCATGGATCAATCTTCACTTCTTGTGCTTGCAAGGATGTGAATTGGCTTACAGCAGCACGGGGAGAGAAAGAACGGGGAGAGACCTCTTCTTGCCGCTAAAAAGACTTTTTGGAAGGCTCTGAGGTGTTCTTCTCTTGGATGGCCAATAAGAGGGGTATTTATAGCCCTAACATGGCCAAACGTACCCCTAGGTGCGTGGGCACATGATCCAAGGCCGATCCAAGTGATCCCTAGAATGCCACGTGTCCAGGTGGGACTTAAGATGAAAACGTTGCCGGAGTGTGTCGACACAGTCATTGGGTGTGTCGACACACTGTCCCAATTCCACAAAAGGAAGTTCTGGAAACAGGCTCTAGTGTCGACACACTCACTGGCTGTGTCAACACACTGTCCCAGTCTGGCAAAAGGGTCTTCTGGAGACTGGGTCTAGTGTCGACACTGCCTGGGATTGTGTCGACACAGTGAACCCTGTCTTCATGAATTTGCCTTTGGGTTTGATACCCAGTGTCGACACCAGCAGTGGGTGTGTCGACACTACCATTGCAAGAAGTACATGTCCCTGAGAAATAAACACATAAATCTTTAGTCCAATGTATTATCATGAATATATGTGATATAATGTGTTTGGAAACATGCCTTTTGAGCATTGTTATTACATATGTGATGTATTTAACATGTTCCAATCATTATGCATTAAAATCTCAACTTGTCATCATCAAAATTATAAGGGTAAATGTATTAAATTCACACTCAACACAACAATCTCCCCCTTTTTGATGATGTCAACATTAAGTCAACATGAAAGTTTGAATTTTAAGGAAATATGATTCTAAGCCATTCATTCACACAACATTCAATCACATACACAATGAATGACAATGAACACATGTTTCAACATTTTCATTCACATTCATCAAAGGCCATTGAGCACAATTTAGCAACATTTGACAATTTTCACACTCAAGAGACACAATGTTACTAATAACCATGACTTTTCATAAATGGCCAAAAACCATACAAAGTTTGATATTTACAAACATTCATCCATTCATAGACAATCATTCATTGACATTCATAAAAGGTATTCTTTCTCATTCAACAAAGATATTCCTTCTCCCCCTTTGACATCATCAAAAGATAAGATCCATCAAGAGGATGGAGGTGGAGGAGGAATAAGAAGAATGAGAGACTCTATGGTCTTCAATCTTGACTCCATTGTAGCAAGGTTGGATCTCAACTGAGTTTGCATTGTAGAAATATGAAAATATGAAATATGGAAATATGACTTTATGGGAAATCTTTAAAAATGATGAAATATGGATGGAAGCAACTGGACAAGGATTTTTAAGAAGCCAAAGAATTCATTTGTCATATTTTTACAAAAATCCAACAATACTTCAAGTTTTACACAACAACCTACATGATATATTCATTAAGTGACTTGAGCCATTAAAATGATAGTTTGAGTGATGTAGGACATCCAACAGCCAATGACAAACTACCATATTCTCCAAATCCAAAGAAATAAAAATGTCTTTTAGATTGAAATCAATTGTGATGAAGTTAAACAACTTTAAGCAAACTGATGGAAGACAAAAATGTTTATTTTAAGCAATTCTCCTTGGACACATTTTTTTTTAATCAAACTATCAAATGTAGTAAATCTTGTTCACTCAAGAACTAATGCTTTTTACACACCATAGTCCCTGGTTACCAAAGATTTGCTCATTATCCAGTTTCAAGGGGCAAATGACAACCTTTTGACATGAAAATATAAGTTTATCAGACGCAAATATTTCCAGTTACTCAATCATCATCAAAATGTATAGAGCATCTTTTGTTTTTATTTTTGATTTGTTGAACCCCTTTGAACAGAGATAGCAATAAATACCTCATGACATACATGGCACTTCATTCATTGTGAAGGTTTGTAGTTTCTCAGCATTTGTGCCATTGCTCTGTTGAGTAATAAATGTAAGGAGAATTTTATAAAATTGAGATCATTTATATCTCACATCAGTTGCAAAAGAGGTGTTTAAATTCAAAGCACACATTATCCCTCAGTCTTTGAAAGAAATTTAAATTTCTGTAGTGTTGAAGAGTATAGTTGAGAGTTGACTGTAAAAATGTAGTAGATCAATCAAAAAGTCATTTTGAGGTTCTAGACAAACTTAATGAGCACATCATGAGTGGAAGTTGATATAACTCAAGAGGAATCTTGAATTTTGTAAAAGAATGAGTAGTGAATTCATTAGCTCCCCCTGAAATGATGATTCCAAAAAATTTTCATCAGGATAAAGATATGCAAGAATTGGGAAAACTGAAATGTTTCTTTTTGAAGAACAACCCCCCCTCAACAATTGCATATTTAATTCTTGATACTTGGCGAAGACACATACTCTCGCATAGTGAAAGTGTCCAGACAAGCAGAACTTGTCCTTCTTCAAATCACCATTTGATATACCAAGAATTTCAACACAATGTGAGTTGAAGAATTTATTGACAAAAATAAATGGAAGTTGATTTGTGAGGGGTGTGAACAACATGAATCAAGGAAGCAAAGAAGAATGATGAAACAGTGACTCCCCCTCAGAACATGCCTAAACACTCAACCCAATGAGAGATATCAAGAAGATTGTGGACATTTGCATAAACCAAGGTCTCTCCTCAAAGATGAAAATCTGCTGTCAGGAAGAGGTTTAGTGAAAATGTCAGCAATTTATTTTTCAGTTTCAATGAAGAGAAGTTCAAATGATTTCTTTGCTATCTCATCTCTCAAGAAATGATGCCTTATTTCAATGTGCTTTGTGCGATAGTGATGAATAGGGTTTTTAGACAGATTGATGGCACTAGTGTTATCACAGAGAATGGGAACACAACCTAACTATTGGTTATAGTCTAGGAGCTGATGTTTCACCTAAAGAATTTGAGTGCCACAACGACCAGCTGCAACATACTCAGCCTCAGCAGTTGATAGAGCCACTGAGTGTTGCTTTTTGGAAGCCCAAGAAATTAGGCATCCACCTAGATATAAACACAAGCCACTTGTGCTCTTTCTATCAAGCTTACAACCAGCATAGTCAGCATCACAATAGGCAATCAAATCTAATTTACAACCAGCAGGATACCAAATACCAAGATCACATGTTCCAACAAGATATTTAAAGATTCTTTTAACAGCTAACATGTGACTTTCTTTAGGATTTACTTGAAATCTAGCACACAAGCATACACTGAATTGTATATCAGGTCTAGAAGTGGTGAGATAGAGTAGAGAACCAATCATACCTCTGTATGTCTTTGGGTCTACTGACTTACCAAGTGAATCTTCTTCTAGTTTCACATTAATTGCAATGGGTGTGCTTGAGTGCTTGAGGTTCTGGAAGTCAAACCTTTTCAGAAGTTCCTTGACATACTTGGTTTGGCTTATGAAGATTCCCTCACTGGTTTGGTTAACCTGCAATCCCAAGAAAAATTGTAACTCTCCCATCAAGCTCATTTCAAATTCAGTTTTCAATTGATTTGCAAATTCAGTGCACAGGCTTTTATTTGTGGATCCAAAAATTATGTCATCAACATAAATTTGGACTGTAATTATTTGTTTATTTACAGTTTTTGTGAACAAAGTTTGATCAACATTACCTCTGGAGTATCATTTTTCAAGCAGAAAAGAGCTCAAACGGTCATACCAAGCTCTTGGAGCTTGCTTAAGACCATAAAGAGCCTTATGAAGCTTAAAAACATGACCATGATGTTTTTCATTTTCAAAGCCTAGAGGTTGTTCAACAAAAATATATTTTTTTATGTATCCATTCAAAAATGCACTTTTGACATCCATTTGGTAAACTTTAAACTTCAATGAGGATGCAAAAGCAAGAAATATTCTTACAGCTTCTAGTCCAGCTACAGGGGCATATGACTCTTCAAAATCAATTCCAAATTCTTGATTGTACCCCTTGGCAACTAGTTTAGCTTTATTCCTTATTACTTGACCATTTTCATTCAATTTATTTCTAAATACCCATCTAGTGCCAATGACTGATTGGTCACTAGGTCTAGGTACTAATTCCCACACTTGATTTCTTTCAAATTGATTAAGTTCATCATGCATTGCATTTATCTAGTCTGAACTCATTAGAGCTTCATCAATTGATTTGGGTTCAGTTTGGGAAATTAGTGCTAGTGGGTCTTCATGAATGGCATTCAAGAATGATGATCTTGTTCTAACCCTATCATGCACATTGCCAACAACATTTTCTATTGGGTGATCTCTCAAAAATCTGTGTTCAGGAATTACCTGTTGAGGTGCATTTAAATTTGGAACAACATTACCTGATCCACTCGGAGTAGGTGAGTGATTGTTCAAATTTTCACCAAGGTCTTCATTCTCCTCAACAGTTGGTGAAGAATCAACAATGAAGTCATCCTCTTCATTATCTGGACAGTCCCTGCAAGATTTAGAATAGTGAGTTGAAAAGGAATTTTCATCAAAAATTACATGTGGAGATTCTTCAACAGTTTTGTTTTTGAGAGAGCAGACTCTAAAAGCTCTTGAAATTTCAGAGTAGCCAAGAAAAATGGCTTCATGACTTTTAGCATCGAATTTATCAAGGTTTCCTTTATTGTTGTTATGCACAAAACATTTACACCCAAAGACTTTGAAATAAGACAAGGTTGGCTTTTTATTTTTCAACAATTCATAAGGGGTTTTTTGATTTTTGGTCTGACCAATGCTCTATTGAGAATATGATTTGCTGTATTTACAGCTTTAGCCCAGAAGGATTTGGGCAATTTGCTTTCCAAGAGCATGGATCTTGCCATTTCCACAAGTGTTCTATTCTTTCTTTCCACAACTCCATTTTGTTCTAGAGTACTTGGTGAAGAAAACTTGTGAAATATGTGAAGTTCAGCACATAAATCAGAAAAAGATTTGTTTTCAATATCACCCCCATGATCAGTCAAAATATTTTTGATTTTATGAGGAAAACTAGTTAAGGCAGTGGTACATAAATTTCTGAATTCAAGGCAAGCATCACTTTTGTGGGATAAAAAGATAACTCATGTAAATCTAGTAAAATCATCAATAATGACAAAACCATATCTTTTGCCACTAAGACTTAGAATTCTTGTTGGGCCAAAAAGGTTCATATGAAGCAATTCTAGTGGTTTAGATGTGAGTACATCATTGAAGGTTTTAAAAGATTTTCTGGTTTGTTTTCCTTGGGCACAAATCTCACAAAGTTGATTCTCTACATTTGAAAAAGATTCAGGAAGACCTTGACCAAGTTTAGCCTTAACAGTTTATTTATTGTTCTGAAACTTGCATGACCAAGTCTTTTGTGCCAAGTCCATGCAATTTCATTTTTATTTGCAACAAGACAAATGTTTTCAGAAAAGTTTTTATCAAGGTTGATCATGTAAACATTTTTTCTCTTTTTCCAAAGAATTTTATTTCATCAGTTGAAGAGTCAATTATTCTGCAAAAATCTGATTCAAACACAACTTTGTGACCTTTGTCACATAGTTGGCTAATGCTCAGCAAATAATAATTCAGACCATCAACTAATAAAACATTTTCAATTGAGTTTGAGGAAGATTGACCAACCTTTCTAGATCCAATGATTTTTCCTTTATTTTTACCTCCAAATGTCACATAACCTCCTTCCTTTTAGATCAGGAATGGAAATTTTGCTTTATCTCCTGTCATGTGTCGTGAACACCCACTATCAAGAAACCACACATTTGAGTTGTGTGCACGACCTTCCTGCAAAGTCAATCAGTGAAAAGAAGATTTTGGTACCCAAACATTGTTGGGACCATCAGATTGTTTGAACATTGACATCAGATCTTTTCTAATCCAAATCTGATTTATTTTTTGCTTTTGTTTTGTTTCAATGGTGTTTTTTTTGCCTTTTTCAATTTATCCTTTCCTTTTGGAATAAAAACACCAGTGTTCTTTTTCTCATTAGGATGAGAGTTATGCATTTGGACATGATTGTTCATTTATGGAGGTCCAAACCAAGGATTTTGTTGGTACATAAAAAAGTTTGGATAAAAGAATTGAGAGTGGTACCAAAAAGGATTGTGATACCATTGGTTCCAAGAATTAATCCAATCAGCTTGATGTGTTGTCTTAGAAGTCCAAGGTTTATCATGAATGTTTTCTTTTGTGTTTTTCTTATTTTTCAAGTTTTTATTTGATTTTTTGGTTGACTGGTTAGTGGTTTTTGAACTTGAGCAGGTCGACCTGTCTTTGACTGGTGTCGACTCAGCAGTCAAGTGTGTTGACCTGTTTGGTTTCTTTTTGTTCTGATTTTTCAAGATTTTGGATGTGTTGTTTGACACTTGCTTGTTTTTGTTGTTTTCAGGGCTAGGACTTTTGACAAAATTTATTAAGGGTGCTTTTTCCCTCATTTCACCAGATTTGTCTTTCTTAGATTTTTGTTTGGTAAATCCTAGTCCATGTGATACAGATTTCATTCTTGCACCTAACAAGGCATCCAAATTGTCTTTTCCTTTGGTGAAGGTTTCAATGACTTGTTCTTTTTCTTTCAGCTGGATTTCTAAAGTTTTGATTTCATCAACACTTTGTTGTTTTTCTTTTTGTTGCAACTCCAGTTTTTTAGACAGTTTTTTAAAGTCATTGTTGGCTTTTTGAGATGCAAGCTTGAGCTCATCAATTTGATTTAGAAGACTTTCCTTTTCTTCATTAAGCTCAGCTACTTCATTTTCCAATTTAGAAATTCTTTTGTTTGTGGATTGGTTATGCAAGATGTTTTCTATTTTCTTCTTTAGATGCTTGTTTTCTTTTCTTGTTTCAGAATAGTTCTCAACTAGTTCAGCATAAACATCTTGCCAATCATCAATTGTATAATCTTCAAAGGATGTACCTACCTTTCCATCAGAACTGTTTGCCATAAAGCAAATTTCCTCACTTTCAGAGCTTGAGGACTTCTCTTCTTCATTCTCACTTGGATCTTCATCTGACCAAGTGGCAACCATTGCTTTAGGCTTCTTGAATTTGTTGATCTTCTTGTATTTTTCCTTCTTGTTCTCAGGACATTCTCCTTTCATGTGTCATGGTTTGTTGCACCTGTAACAAATAACAACTTCATCAGTTTTTTGATTTTTATTTGAATTGACATTTGAAAAGGAAGTATTTCTTTTCCCAGATGAGAATTTCTTTTTCCCAGTGAATTTTCCTTTTCTAGATTTTAGAAATTTTCTGAATTGTCTAGTCATGAGGGCAAGCTCATCCTCATTGGACTCAGACTCATCAGAACTTATTTTCTCTTGATTTTTATCCTTGTTACTTGATGAAGCTTTAAGTGCCACTGGTTTGGTCTTGATTATGTGCTCTTCATTTCTTTTCAAGTTTATTTCATAAGTCATTAAGGTTCCTATGAGTTCATCCAAAGAGATTTTGGATAAATCTTTAGAATCTTCAATAACTGTGGCCTTAGTGTGCCAAATAAATGAGAGAGAGCGCAAGATTTTTCTTACCAAATCAGCATCAGTGTAGTCCTTACCTAGAGCCTTCAGTCCATTTACAATAATCATGAACCTAGCAAACATTTTAGAAATTGATTCATCAGATTTCATCATGAATAATTCATATTCAGAAACAAGAATATTTGCTTTAGTTTCTTTAACTTGGGATGTTCCCTCATAAAGTAACTCAAGCTTATCCCACATCTCCTTAGCAGATTTGCACATGGAGATTCTTGAGTACTCTTTTGGGTGGACTGCACATTGAACCATGTTCATGGCACTGTAGTTTAGGGTGGCCCTCCTAATTTGTTCCCTTGTCCAGGTTTCCTCTTCTCCCTGGTTCTCATAAGGACCTACCTCAACTACCCTCCAAATCTCATAGTTCTGGGCTCTAAGGAAGACTTGCATGCGATTCTTCCAATAGGAATAGTCAGTCCCATTGAAGAAGGGTGGCCTATTAATGGAATGGCCTTCAGTAATAAAACCTCGAGAATCCATTGATCAAGCTGAAGTATAGTGAAAGAAACACTTAGCAAACAAGCAAGTGAAACACACAGAACAAACAGAAACACTCAGATCAGATATGAACCAGCTCTGATACCAATTGTAGGATCGAAAATAGGATGGACCAGATCTAGAGGGGGGGGGTTGAATAGATCTAGTCCAAATACTGGGGAAGCTTAGCCAATTTTAAAAGATGCTTTAAATCAGAGACAAATTAGAAATGCAATTCACAGATCTGATGTGTGATTGTGTGATTTGAGTAATTAGAGTGTGTGATCAAGTCAATCAGTAGTGTAAGCGAAAATCCTATGCATACATCTAGCGCAAAGTGAAATCAAATCATAGATCAAACCACTACACAGAAGATTTTTAGGTGGTTCGGAAATCACACCAGTGATGCCTACATCCACCCCTCACACAGTGAGGCACCACTACTCAACTTGAGTACACCACACACTGGACTTGACAACTACAACACACTGAGTTCAACAACTCACACACAACCTCTAGAGCACAACCACTCTAGAAACTTGAGCACACAGGCTCAACCACACACTGAGTGTACCACTCAACACAACTGAGCACAAAGGCTCGCAAACAACCGGCTAGATCAAAAACAACAAGATCTAGATCCTCTAGCAATGATCTGATCTATAAAGAGTTCATTCAAAGAGACTGATGCAACAATTCTATGCACAATCTCAAGAATGACTCAGAAGAACAAATGGAGAATTGAGGAATAGTATGTAATTCTTGTTCTTCAGAAGAACTCCCTTGTAGAAGGCTGACTTGAGAAGGTCCTTGATTGATTGAAGTCCCTGGGCGATGCTCTGCAACTGGTGCCTCTGGATCTTCCTTGAACTCTTCTCAATTGGCTGCTTCTACTTGATCTGCTCCCTTGGAAGTGATCTCACATCATCTTCATGGATCAATCTTCACTTCTTGTGCTTGCAAGGATGGGAATTGGCTTACAGCAGCACGGGGAGAGCAAGAACGGGGAGAGACCTCTTCTTGCCGCCAAAAAGACTTTTTTGGAAGGCTCTGAGGTGTTCTTCTCTTGGATGGCCAATAAGAGGGGTATTTATAGCCCTAACATGGCCAAAAGTACCCTAGGGGTGCGTGGGCACATGATCCAAGGCCGATCCAAGTGATCCCTAGAATGCCACGTGTCCAGGTGGGACTTAAGATGAAAACGTTGCCGGAGTGTGTCGACACACTCATTGGGTGTGTCGACACACTGTCCCAATTCCACAAAAGGAAGTTATGGAAACAGGCTCTAGTGTCGACACACTCACTGGCTGTGTCGACACACTGTCTCAGTCTGGCAAAAGGGTCTTCTGGAGACTGGGTCTAGTGTCGACACTGCCTGGGACTGTGTCGACATAGTGAACCTTTTCTTCATGAATTTGCCTTAGGGTTTGATACCCAGTGTCGACACCAGCAGTGGGTGTGTCGACACTACCATTGCAAGAAGTACATGTCCCTGAGAAATAAACACATAAATCATTAGTCCATTGTATTATCATGAATATATGTGATATAATGTGTTTGGAAACATGCCTTTTGAGCATTGTTATTACATGTGTGATGTATTTAACATGTTCCAATCATTATGCATTTAAAATCTCAACTTGTCATCATCAAAATTATAAGGGTAAATGTATTAAATTCACACTTAACACAACATAATGGACATTGTGCAGATGCTTAGCCTTGAAAAATTCACCCCACAATGATGAGCCCGAAACCACCCTCCAAAGCATCTTGGTTTTTAGAGCAATTTGCATAAGCTTGAGATTAAGAACTCCAAGGCTGCCACACTCCTTGGGTTTAGAAATTGCTTCCCATGAAACCCAATGTTTCTTGGGCGATCCTTCATAGGATCCCCAGAAGAAGTTAGCCAATAATGTTGGGAATCGTCCCCCCGATCGGTAGCCCTCTCTCACACAACTCACACGTACAGTTTGGAGAAGAGATGGAAGAAGGGAGAAGAAGAACACACAGACACCAGATTTTACGTGGTTCGGAGGCGAGAGCCTTCCTACGTCCACGACCACAGTAGCATTTTCTTTTCTATGACCAGAACCCCCATACAAAGAGAATATACCCCCCTTTATATACTGGGAGGTTAGGGCACCATAATTGAGATTCACATGGACAAAAAAGCCCCTAACTCAGAACCGCCTCAGAACTGCAAAGTCGTCTGACCTGGGAAAGGAGAAGTCGAATGCCTTGACAAATTCGACTGCTGCAGTCGAATGCTACATTCGACTGCAGACAGGCTCCCACTGCATAAGTCGAATGCTACATTCAACTGCTGGCTTCAACTGATGCATTCGACTGCTGACTTCAACTGATGCATTCGACTGCTGACTTCAACTGATGCATTCGACTGCTGACTTCAACTGATGCATTCGAACGACCTGACCCCTTGTGCAGATCTGCTAGAGAGTTCGGGCTCCACATTCTAACAAATAATATGTGGAAAGCTTTCATGATAGTGATGGGGATATACTGTGAAGACATGGTGTAAATGGGCGATTCCGATAAAACATGTTTGATTAATATTAACCGCCCACCTGAAGAGAGAAATCCTGACTTCCATGTCTACAATTTAGCCGCTGTTTTGGACAAAATATGAGAGAAATAAATTGGCCTCCTTCTTCCAGAATAAAGAGTGATACCCAAATACTTGAATGGTACCTTGGCCTGAACAAAACCGGTAATGTGTGCAATAGACCTGCTGATTGAAGACGGTGTACAATCTGCTACAATAAAGGAACTCTTACCCACATTAATGAGCTGACCAGATGAACATTCATAGGCCTTTAGAAAAACCATAAGATTCCTTATATGTCTGGATGAACCATTTGAGAAAATTAATGTGTCATCAGCAAAAAGTAAATGCGACACCAGAGGACATCTCTGCATTGTTTGGTAAGCTCCACCATTGCTTCGATGAAATAATGAGTTAAGACCTCTGCTCAGAACCTCCTCTACTAAAATAAATAATGCTGGAGCTATTGGATCCCCCTGACGAAGACCTCTAGTATATTTGAAATATCCATGTATATCACCATTTAACAGGACTGAAAACCAGCAATTAGAAAGAAGAGGTTCAAGCAAAGATAAAAACTGGATAGAAAAACCAAACCTTCTCAAGACAGCATACAAAAATCCCACTCCATTCTGTCATAAGCCTTAGCCATGTCCAACTTAAAAATAACATTACCACCTCTACATCGTTTTTTCAAGTGTTGAACCATCTCCCCAGCCAAGGACACATTTTCATAAATATTACGTTCTTTAACAAAAGCTCCCTGCTCTTCAGAAATTAGAAGTGGCAAAATATGAGCAAGCCTGTCATTGAGAATACGAGAGATGATTTTATAGAAATAATTGCAGAGACTAATAGGACAAAAGTCTGCACAAGTCCTAGGGATGTCAATCTTAGGGATCAATGCAATAAGAGATGATGTGAATCCTCTTGGCAAAGAATGTCCACAAAAGAATGCTTGTACTGCGGCACAAACATCAGCCTGAATAAAGTCCCAACAAGTCTGGAAGAAATGGCCCGTAAAACCATCAGGTCCAGGAGCACTATTAGGACACATGGACATGACAACCCCCTTTTATTCCTCGCAGGATGGGATCACACAAAGAAGCTCATTCTGACTATCACTCATCAAATTAGGAATAACCCCAAGGATTTGATGATCAATTTGATGATAAGAGGAAGCAAAAGCATTAGAAAAATGTCAAACAAACAGATTCACCATGGCGTTTTTATCATGAACAGCAACACCGTCATCATTGTAAATCTCACTTATAATAGATTTCCTTCTACGAGAAGCATCATAAGCATGGAAAAATTTTGTATTACCATCACCCTCCTTTAACCATTTCAATCTAGACTTTTGCCTCCAGAACATCTCTTGCTGAGCATGGACACGCACAAGGTCATCCCTTGCAACAGAGAGATGATCCCGATTAACCTGGGAAGCATCACCATCAAATATTGTTTGAGCAATACCATAAGTCTCTTCAGCAAGAGTCACATTATCATGAATATTCTTGAAAACATTCTTATTCCAATCTCTAAAAAACTTCTTCATATGCCTCAACTTAAGAGCAATAGTCATAAGCGGATAAGAAGAATACAGAGCCGCCTCCCAAGCAACACGAGCATCAGTAAGAAATTGCTCATGAGTGGTCCACATTTGTTGAAAACAGAATCTCGATGGATTAGCATGAGTTATGGACAAGAAAGATATAATCAAAGGACTATGATCACTACATGCTCGTGACAAATGCTGTACATGTAAATCCGGGAAATTCATTAACCATTCACCATTAATCATAACCCTGTCAAGCCTGGCCCAAATTCCATTTGTAGTTTGCCCATTAAACCAAGTAAACCGACTCCCTGTAAACCCTGCATCTTCCAATCCTGCAGCAGAAACACAAGCCTGAAAATCTATCATGGAGCGCTGAAAGGCCTGCCTGCCACCCTTTTTTCTGCCATATCAAGAATACTATTGAAATCACTACCAATCAACCATGGTGTGTCACAAGTAGCAGAGAAATCAATTATATTATCCCACAAAACCCTACGTTCTGTCAGAAGACAGCTGGCATGTACAATGGTGACAATGACATCCCAGTGCGCGGCAGAACAAACACGAACATTGATAAATTGGTCCGTACTGGACAGATAATGAATATTAACATATTGTTTCCAGAATAACCAGATACGCCCCCTATCGACCGAGTTAACAAGGTAGAAGTCCATGCAAAGCTTCTGTTTGTAATGCTCAATTCTATCACAAGTAAGCTTAGGCTCAATCACAGCAACAAAGGTAATCCTGTACTTACGAATTAGAAATTTCAATCTATTAACTGAACTATCATTGCCAATTCCCCTAATATTCCAAATAAGACCAATCATGTTATAGCTATTGGGAAGAGCTCACAGAGGCGCTCCTACGCAGTGAGGAGAGTGTTTTAACCCCATCAATATTTTTTGTTTCAGCATGCTCCGCCCCAACAAAAGTAGAGTGAAGTGCAGTAAATTCTGTGTCATTCGTAGATGGTATAGAACCAGGCAGTGAAATAATATGATGTAAAGGAGGACGCAAAATATTTTCATGAACCTCAATATCAGAAATAGGGCATACGAATTCATCGCCGAAGGAGAGGCAGGATGTGTACCCATACTCATACACTGGAGATCATCACGTAAGCCTTTAGAAGTAACATGTATCTCACCAACCGGGCTCTGAACAGCAACATGCATGTTAGAAACCTCCGGGCCTTTTAATCCAGCACTGTTCCCAGTATCATCACCAGCACATGCACGTCCGCCATCCCATGCACGTTCGCCATCACATACACGCTCACCAGTTCCAAGACGAGCCGGGATAGCCACAGGATTTACTAGAATACTCGTTGAGGCGCTACCAGTAACATCATTTTTTGGCAAAGTAGATTCGTGAACTAACATCCCCGCATTTGAGTCAAGACCAGAAGTACCACTCGACCCTCCTAATAAAACCGTAACGCCTCCATCAACAGGCTCAGGATTGGTGACCATTGCAATCGGAGCCTTACCACGATCCTCCAGTGGGCGTTCATTAGAAACCGGTCGCCAGATACGTTTGGTAACGATGGGTACCGTATTATCAACATCCTGACCAACAGGGGCAGAAGTATAATCACTCGAGATAGATTTCTTGCACTTGGATGTAATATGGCCAAGATGCCTACAAGACTGACAAAAAAATGGCGGATTCGAAAAAATCAGAGGTTGCCACAACCCATCTGCTCCAATGCCTATCCAGACCCTGTCAGGCAATTTTTTGGTGACATCCAGTTGAACACAGACCCGTGCGGCATGTGTGCGAGAGAGGCATAAGGTGTCCCTATCAACTTGAAGAACCTGCCCAACACTACCAGCAATAGATCGGAGCATAGCCTCATTATAAAAAATTACAGGTAACCCAAGCATCTCCATCCACACAGGAACTAGAGAAGAGTCTTCCTCTGGGGAAAAATTCATGGTCCACTGAAAAAAATGAAACAATCTGCCCTTCACATATAGAGTATCCTTCAAAAGAACCTTCAGATAATCATCCTTATCTTGGAAACGAAGCAAGAGATGGCAACCATCCATAGCACTAATCATAAAATCTTTTGCAAATAGGAACCTCTGAATCAAGTGTAATCGGATGTCTTGAAAGGAGGGGCGACCTAGCGGGGTTCGTGCTATGATGGCAAATTTAAACGGAGTGCAAGATATCCATACCTCCTCGAGTGTGAAGAAAGCAGCAGGTTCTCCGGAGTCCGTACAAGCAGGGCCATGAGCCGTCAACGGAAAAACATGAGGCTTGACAGATTTCATTAGAATTTGAGTAAAGGATTTTTGATTCCCCTGGCCCTCGGGAGGAACCGCACCACTGGAAACCATGTAGGAAGGATCGAGCCCAGTCGACGTGGGGACGTTGCATGCAGTCAACGCGAGTGGACACCCGCCAGGAGACAGATCGCCCGCGCTGGCCTTTCAGACGGAAAGGACCCAGCGAGAGGCCCCTCTATAGGTGCCGCGTCTCCTTCCGCCATGGGAGGACATGCGACACGCCCTGCAGGGACAGCGCCAGCAGGTCCATCGGTGCCAGGAGTGCCGGCGGCGACAGGAAACACCTCTTTGAGTTAAAAACCCTTCCTTATTGCGACGTGTTCAACGCCACCTTTCAGACCCTAGGGTTTTGAAAAGTGCCAAGTTGGGATTCGAACCCCCAACCAATGAAAAAATGTTGTCTGTAAAAAAAAGATCTTGCTCCGTCGCGTTCAGGTCGCGACGGTAGGGTGCGTCGCATTCTCAACCGTGAACTGCTCTTAACCTAGGTCGGCCAGACAGAGCCCAGCAAGCTCTGTTTGGCCACGGGGAGGAGTTTTCGCGGGGATTTCGGGCGATTCGGGATTTTGAAGTCGTTTTTGGCGTGGTCTCGCCGCGAAGACGTGCTACGGAGCGGGGGAAATGCCGGGGGATCGCCGTTCTTCGCGTTCTTTGCTAAGGTAGGGAGATTCTGCCCCGTTTTACGTCGTGGATTGTGTGTGGCTTGTTAATTTCTTTATAGAGGCTAGATACCATGCTAGGACAATGAATAGAGCATGAATAATTGGTTTTTACATCATTTTATATGGTTTGTAGGGGAGATCCGGAGATGAGATCCTGGATTAGGGTTACTACCTGTGAAGGAGACGGACCTTCCTATCGCGTTGTGAACGCGACAATTCGACCCGTCGTGTTCTGCTTTTGAACGAGACCTATCAAGGTGCCACGTTCTGAAGGCGACAGAGGACCCTGTCACGTTAAGGGTTCCTATGGCAATGGTCTTGTGCATGGTCATGTGATTATCAGTTTATCATTACTTGTTGTGCATGGTCATGTGATTATCAGTTATCATTACTTGTTGTGCATGGCAATGGTAAGCAGTGCATTGGCACCTGTAGCGCTCGAGGAGTGTGTTGTTTACAGGGTTGACGTGTTGTTCACGTGGTTTGAGCGGTGTGCACATGGTTTGTGTGTGCATGGAGAGTAGTACGACGCCTACCGTGGTTACCTCTTCAGTTGGGAGGAGCCCCAAGTTTTGTGTGAGCCAAGCATGTTAGTGCTCGGGGCTTGTCTCGATACTTGTGTACTGTCAAGGTCTGTGTCGTCTTCCTAGACACCCTCGCTTTTGTGTAGAGTTGTATGTCTGGTTGAGGGAAAGACTGCAGTGGGACAGCGACTTGTGAGAGTTTGTCTTTTGTCGCTTGTAGCGCGCTCGTGGTTGGGGGTTATGAACACTAGTAGACGTACTGAGCCCCAGCTAGTCCTATTTTCCAGTGCCTCACTTTAGGGAGCTCGGGCCGGAGTCTCTAAAGGTGCCAGGCATGGAATTGCGGCAGTGTGGTCTGCAGGAGTGGTGTTGGTTGGTCTCCACAGTTTCTTGGCTTGTTCTAGTGGAGCGACAGCTGGACCTTTCGTCCGTGGTTGCGAAACTGAGAGGTAGTCCTGTTTGGTTTATCCGGGTCGATTGCTGGTGTCACGAACCAGTCTTCGTGACTTGAGTGTGGCGTTTTCCTACTTTAGCGCATACACCTGGTGAGGTTTTCTATTTATTTATTAAAGGCTGATTTCTATTAATAGTATGTGGTAAGTAGTGTTTACAGCTTTAATATCCTGTGTGGATAGTTCTATAAATTGTTAGCGTAGCTTCCTACTTCTTTACTTGTGAGTTTGGTTTTCTTCGGATTTTGGGGGAGTTTGCCTACTGAGCTAGTGACTCATGAGGCTCACCCCTACTTCTTTCAGGTGAGGGAGAGTAGGAGTCTTCTCGTCTCTCTTCTAGCTCAGAACCGCTCCGTAGCGGAGTTGGGTCTGCACTACCTGCAGTGTAATTTTCTTTCTTGTACACCTCGGGGTATGCCCCATGTAACGACCCAACCTCCCGGACCCCCCCGCCAGGGACCCCGAAGGTCGCACCGCCACCCACGGATCCGAAGACCCGAAAGGGTTAGAATTTAGTCCAGTGAGATAAGCAATGAATTCAAATAACTATAACAAGAAAGGCTGTACATTAATAAAGAATTAAGTACAACATGTCCCAAATAAAAGTACAGGTACATAAAGAAGGCGCAGTCCTTAAGGGGCATACCCCGAGGACTTGAAAAAAGGCCACTCTCAACTCACGCTACAAGAGCACTCACGCTCACAACTCACACTGCTGGCAACACACGACGCAACAAACCGCCACCACGACCGTCTGGCAACGAACTCCTGTGACAGCGAGTCCCTACCTGAAGAGAGTAAGGGGGTGAGCCTCGCGAATAAGGCTAGGTAGGGATAACCAGTCCCTTACCAACCAGAGCAGCAGGAACTCCAACAAGCGGAAGTAAAACTACTCTACAAAGCAGTAAAGCGGGAAACACCTACTGCATAGTACTACAAAGAAGTGGAAACATAGTAAATGCCTCGACCACAACCCGGGTCAGGCCAAAGACGACTCCCGCAGAACCAGTGGAGTCAAACACATGCGGAAGCAACTAGAGCAATGCCACGACCCACAACCAGGGTCGGGCCAGAGCAACACAATGTGGAAGCAACTCTCAGCACACACCCTCCGAGAAAAAGAAGCTCACGGAACCCTGGAGCAACCACGTGAGACCCGAGTCTCAAGACACAGGCACCAACATCTCGGACCTCCTCGAGGTCGGGAAGGAACAACCAGGTGTCACCCCGAGAGACACCAAGCACCCAAGTGAGAACGACGTCTCACCATGTGGTACCCTAGAATTTCCTTGAATGTATTCTGTTCATTGTGTGTTTATTTCTGCATAAATTGAATGCTGTTCTGTGTAGAACTAGGCGTCAAGATCATTTGACGTTAAAGCTTGTAAGCGGCAACATCGCATGCCGTTTATGGGATGTTAACGACGATAGGTATTGACGTTTAAATTTTTTTTTCTGAATTATTTAATTATGGGCAAGGCTATAAACGACATCAACGATGGACGTTTATATTTGGGGTAGACGACAACCTATGTTGACGTTAAGTTGACTTACCTGTTTTTGAGCTTTCCGTTCCGGATCAAGGAGATCGGCCGTTTCGGGAAGGCTTTAATGAGCTGATCCGAGGCGTTTAGATCCGAGGGTCAGGGTTGGGTTTGGCCTTTGCTTGAGAGGTCTTTATAAGACCAGATCTCGCAAGAAGAAAAGGGGGTTTTGCTTTGGTTCTGGAAGGGAGAAAGAGGGCTGAGGAAGGGATTTGCAGAGCAATCTGGTGCTTGTTCGTGCGGTTCGAAGGCATCTACACCAAGGAGATTCATAGGACTTCGTGCCCAAAAGCTCATCCAGGCGGAGGAACTTCATAGAAGGAGGTTTCGGACTGCTTGAAGACGGAGGAAAGAACTGTCTCCCTGGCGAGACGGGCTTCTTCGAGCTCGGATTCGACACTCCATTAGGAGGGATTGAGGCAAGTTGCATGGGGGAATTAGTTTAGGATATGATATATTACGTATTTAACATTTTTCTGTATTTTTAAAGCATGTAAACAACCTACGGGAAGGGTTAGAAACGTCGTCATTTCATGCAGGTTTCTGTGTTTTTCTGTGTCTTAGAACTAGACGTCAAGGGTATTGCCGCCTATAATATGTAAACGGCAATATCGACTGCCGTTTAGTTCATCCAAAATATATATGTATTTATGTCCTTTCTATATGTAAACGGCGCTATGTGCCGCCGTCGGTCTGTGTTAACGGCGCTATGTGCCGCCGCCTATAATTACTTAACGACAACGTATGTGGACGTCGACTATAGTAAACGTCGTACCATTGACGTCAAGTTTAACAGAATTGTATATTTCCAGAAATCCGAGTGAATTGGTTTTCAATGTATAAATTATGAATGTATGCGTTTCAGCCATGTAATACTAGAGTATGTTATTGTCATGGACTGTCTATTGCTATAATGTGCAGGTTCTATATATTATATATATATATATATATATATATATATATATATGAATTGATGAACATGCATAATTACATGACAATGATCAAGGTTTAAATTGTATAAGATAAGTGCAATGATGTAAAAGAAAGCATGTTGATTGATGTTTAGATTACTGCAATAGATATGATATGTCTGTTTCATGTGAAAATTGTGAGCTTTTCTCAATATTAAACCATGTTAGTTAGTTGATTTAATAGAGTTAATTTCATGAAAAATAGTTATAGAAATCAGAAAATTATGAAAATTGGCATGTGTATTGAAATTACTGATTTCGAATTTCTGTTAAAATTTCAGAATTTTCAGACATGTGTACGTTCTGTTATGAATTTCTGAACAATATATTACACATAGAATTGAATAAAAATGCATGAAAATGCAAGAATGAATATTAATAGTCTGATAGAAATCTGTTGTACAGTAAATAGGATTTCAGAACTGAAATTGTTGTATTTTGAAATATTGCATTGACTCATGTTAAATAGTATGAAATGAAATGTCACTATCTATTATATATGTTAGTGTATGCATTATAACAATGATGCCAATAAGACATTGCTATCTTAGAGATTCCTACAAGGAACTACACCGTAGATGCCCCTATGGTAATGGTTCACCTACATGTAAAGAAATGAATCCGTGGGCAACGGATTGAAATCCTAGAGGTAGACTTGTTCTACTGGTCAAGGTGGGAAGGACTTTCCCCGGTTTTGCGCAAATACTATGACTTCATCACCGCATTGCCTAGGTGATAAGTGAATGATAAATGACTACTGATCTCTAATTTAGTGTGGGCTATGTCTTGGCAACTATATGAAAATGACTACATGTTACATGCTACAAGTTACATGTCTACCTGTTCTACATGCTACATACTACATGTCATATGCTTACATTCCTACATGTGAACTTGTTCAAAGGATTTCATGTTACATGTCGATGTTTTAATATTACTACATGAAAATTGTTATGTAAAAGAATAGTACATGCATAAATGAGAAATTGATACACGAAAATTGTTGTAGGTCACATAACTTCGAATAGATTCCATGAATAAGTAATTCCATGCTACATGAGAAACAATTTTATTTCCTTAATAGTTAGAATCACTATGAAATGAATGATTGTCAATGGACTTAGAACTATATTAAGAAAAGTATATGATATCAATGAATGGAATGCTAATGTACTACCATGTTTTAAAACTAATATAATGTTAATATCTTGAACTATCTTTCATGTGATTTGCTGGGTCTTGTAGACTCATACTTGCTTAACATTTCAAGAGAGCCAGAGGATACGGAGGAGTTAGTGCAAACTGACTCAGAGCGGGAGGACGTGGAGACCTAGCTTGATATAGAGAGTTTTTGAGTGAATTTTGTATGTGAGAATCTTATGTAATTTCCTTTATGCAACTGATCTTTGGATTGTAATAAACTTTGGACTATTGTTGTCTTTTATGCATTAGATTTGCTTTTGAATAAATGCTGATTGCAAGTGTTTAATTCCAAGTTCTGTTAATTATCATTGGAATTGAATAGTTATTTGTGTATATTTCAACCTGTATTGGAAATTGTTGGATTCATTCCACTATAATACCTCTACTAGATCCAATGTGAGTTGGTGTAACTGTACTGGGTCTAAGAGGGGCGTTACACACCACCAGGCACGGCCACCTCAACCTCCACAAGGTCAAGGGCCCACAAGCAGAACCACCCTGGACCCTGGACACGCCAAGAGGTTAAAGAACTACACACTCCGGTGCCACCACGGACGGCACCACGGAATGGGTTACCGAACCAACGGTTGGGTGCCAGCACAAGGCACCCCGAGAGAACCCGCAGAGCGGAAACCACTAAACACGGCTCATGAGGCCAAACTAACCAAGCCTATGGGACTAGACACGTCTAGGCTATAACCACCGTGTAAACTAGGGCAACGAGACTCACTTAGAAACAACATGAGAAACTACGTCACAGCAAGAGCACACAAGCCACCGACACAGGCAGCTAAGAGAGGGACACACAGTCAACCCCTCTCTCTCGCCAGCCGCTGACTCCTTCCTACAACCTCCCTAGGTAGAGTGAGGCTAGCGAGTCATAGCAAAGAAGACAACCACAAACCACCACAGCCCGGCCGAGCTGCGGCCCCACGCCTGACCTCCCTACACGGCTCCGGAGCCAACGTAGAGCGAGGCAGTGAGAAGGACTAGCTGGTCTGCACTGGAAGAGCACCTAAACCACCTCGGAGACCCAGACCAGCTAAGAGAGCTCTACAAACGGCTCACGCCACTGCCCCACCGTTTTCCCCTTCTGCTCCATGTCCGAGACTTGAGCACGACCGCCGCCCGGAGCAACACCCTCTGACACAGGCGTGCGGGGCTAGGGGTCCCAGGAAACGGTAACAACCTGTCTCACAGACAAGCCCTCAAGTGCCGAGCACCGGGCGAAAGAGAACTGGCATGGCAACCACCACAGAAACATCACTGCTAGCTTGTAACCAAGACAAGCCCAGCAGGTACAGGCACGCACGACACCCCTTTCGGAAACCCCTGGAAGGGGCCGTCGGCCAGCGCCGACACACATGGCACGGCTCGAGAACCCAGAACACCACCAAACAGAACAGAAACCAAGCGACCAGAACGCGACCACAAGTGCGTCGCCTTCTGAGCAAGAAGGCGACGACCAACCTGTCGCCACCAGGTCGCGACGATCAGGGTGCCGCCTTCTGACCTGAACGCGACGTGTCGAACCGTCGCGTTCTGCATCAGAAGGCCGGACCCCAAGTTGGGCCACCGGCTCGTAGCCAAACGACACAGAAGCAAGAAGGCGACAAGGAGATCGTCGCAACCCAACAGCGGAACATGACGAGGATCCTGCCGCAACAAGAAAGCGACACACAGGGTGTCGCCTTCAGATTGAGAACGTGACGTATCGACATGTCGCGTTCCACATCTGAAGGCAGGGCCTTTGGGACAGAACCACCCCAAATCCCACAACCCCAAAGGGCCACAAGGCCATGGCCCACACAGGAGTGCTGGCCTCGTTCCAAGTTGGAGAGACCTCCCTCTAACCACTTGGACACAAGCCATCCTCTGCCACGATCGGAACTCGGAGACTGAAGTGCAAAGGGGAACGCGACGGACAACCTGTCGCCACCAGAAGGCGACAGGTTGCTCGTCGCCTTCTATCTGGTGTAGCAACAACTAACCTGTTGCGACCCCAGACAAAAGCCCGAACTGAGCATTGGGGCCATACCATGGTCCCCCAAGCTACACAACTACTTCCAAACGAGAGAGGGAGGGGAGCATGCAACGAAAACAACTAAAAGAGGGCTCGAGGGGCACCAATGCCACCTCTCCTCACCCACACATAGCATGCACAAAGCTTAAACACATGGAAGGAGCACCACTGGCAAGCATCCGCCCGTGCGAAACACAAGAGCACTACGAGCACGGGGCAGATCGCTACAAAACAAGCTCCATCCACACCAACAAGTAAGAGAGCAAGAGATCCCTATCGAGAACGAAGAAGCAAACCCAAAAGGGCCTTCACGAGACCTCGGCCGCCTCCTCCTCGCTCCACGACGCTCCGCCGCTCTGCCACGAGCTTGCCGGCGACTCCACCATGCCCAGGCCGCCGGAGAGAGCAGGGGGAAACTTCCCCTCCTCGGAGAGGAGGAGGGAAGAAGAAAGGAAAGAAGGGGAAGAAAGGAGGGTCTCCTGGCTTCAGCCCTTGGAACTGAGGTCGCGACAAGCTAGGTGTCGCGTTCTCAATAAGAACGTGACATGCAAGCTGTCGCCTTCCCAAAAGTTCCGACAGGTCTCCTGCCAGGCTGACAGCCTCCAGACCACGTGTCGCACAAGCAGGCGACTCAGGTGAATGCGACAATTGGCACGTCGCCTTCAGACCTACGCTGCGGACACGTGGCACACAAACCAACAAGCAACGAGAACGTGACACAAGGGCCGTCGCCTTCCCAACTAGAAGGCGACACAGAGCACGTCGCGTTCAGAACGCGATTGCCCAATCCGTCGCGATCCCAAGACCAACAACAAGACAGCCAGAACCCAAGATGTTACAATACATCCAATAAAAAAATAATTTCGTCCTCGAAATCAAGGGCGAAACCCAGTCGGAGAAAACAACAGGTGCCAAAGGACCACTAAGTCATATCACGACCCGGTGGTCAACACCATGACCTCGCCATAAACGGAGTGCCAAACCAGACATCCGACAGCTCACAGGGCGCACACCAAGCCGACCAAAACCACTGAAAATGCCAGTCAGAAACCACGTGACTGAACCCTCAACAGACCACGCTGCTGAGACCAACCGGTCAGTAACTCCCTCTATCACCAGCGACTAGACAGAGGTCACAGCTACTGACGACAACCGGGGAAAACACCAAGAGGTATCCGCAAGACTCCGCTGAATGGCTCTACACAACTAGCGACTGCTAGCGCCTATGACAAGGCCGAATGAGAGCTTCTTAGGGCGACCCAAAACCAAGCGATAGCATGCACGAGGAAAACACCACAGCTCGCGGAACAGTGTCCACTGGCACCACTCGATCTTACCCAAATCATCCTCGTGGTCTGACAAGGACATACAACAACTGTGGAGCCACAGAAAAACTAAACCCAACGCTCCACAAGCACATTCGCAGAGACAAAACCAAGAAAGACGTCTGAGGTTGGCAAAGCCAAACATCCCAAGATGTCGACAAACCTGCACAGGGAAACGAAACAACTACAAAGGTCGAAAGCAACACGATCAGGGAAAACAACGCAACCCACGGTGCTTACACAAGCACCAGGAGCCACCCAAGTTGCAACACAATGCACCAAGGCTCCAGATGGAACAGAACAAACCACTCGAGCACGAGCACATGGTGCCATTACCAGCACCAAAACCAGGCAAGATGCAATAAGGTTGCACCAAAGGCCGAAACAACACAAGCTAACAGGAAGGACTCTCCACAAGTGACCTGCCAAAATCCACCACAAGGGACCGCAAGCCAAAAAGGGCAGGACGGGCCACACCGGCCCTGAACCCTTAAGGCACATGGACACGAAGCATCGAAAAGAAACATGCTTAAGGTGCAATACACAACTGCACCAACGGCCCGAAACGACCCAAGGCCAACCGCAAGGGACTCTCCACCAGAGACCCACACAAGCAAAACACGCGGAGAACCAGCAGCTTCAAGAGCGCAACCACCATATTGGCTCTTAGAAGTGCACAACATGAGGCACCGCTCCTACCACCACAGGCGGAGAGGGCCACACACCAAACGGCGACAAACACCTCCAAGCACAGTTGAGGCACAAGCGGAAACACACAACGGGACGATGCTTGTAGAAGCAAGCCAAACGATAGAAAACCGGTGCCGCCTCATACTGAACACAGGGCACACTGCCCTACATCGTCCAGTCAGGTGATAAGAAACCAGCACAGCAAGAGACAGGGCAATAGGTCACCACAACCTATCGCACCACAAGGAAATCACGCGCATGAGGGGAGCAACCTGCTCAACCTCAAAACAACGCAAGGGGAGGGACCTTCACCACAAAGGTCACCACAGTGTGAAAACCACGGCATCAACTGCCTTGCCAGCACCACCACCCCGAGCAACCAACGGAAAGCAGGGGAAGGAGACCCTCACAACGAGTCTCTTCCACAGGCAAGGGAAAACCACTAAACGAGACTGGCACTTCCACAGAAGCACAACCAGCCAGACACCCATGGCACTCACCAGACCACCATCTGGCATAGCCCACAGGCGCGAGAAACAAAGCCAACCTCCCGATCCTGGGGACACACGAAGTCCCATCAGCGCAGCCGGGAAAACTCGAAACGAACAGGAAGACAACCTGGCCAGCACAACGGCTAGACACACGGCCAAGGGCACAACACCTCGACTGACACGCCCAAACAGACTGTAACACGGACAGTCCGATCGGCAACAACGACAACTCATCTCCACTGAGAGAGAGCAGCGACAAACAAAAACAACACAAGGCAGCTTGGGGAGGACCTCTACCCAAAGCGCCAAGAGCCGTTCTGGG
Organism: Colocasia esculenta; assembly: GCA_014218235.1. NCBI lineage: Eukaryota > Viridiplantae > Streptophyta > Magnoliopsida > Alismatales > Araceae > Colocasia > Colocasia esculenta. The sequence continues at coordinate 115,268,104 of CM024762.1, forward strand.
AAAACATCATCAGAACGCAGCCCAAACAAATGACCAACAGAGAGAACACAGCAGATAGTGGAAGCAACACAAACTGGTTCTGGGAGAACCTCCACCAGAACCACCAAGGCACCGTTCTGGGAAAACCCACCAGAACGTAATGGCCAACACAACAACAACATACCTCAACCCTGAGGTAGCACAACAACCGGCAGGAACAAGCCAGAACAGTCCTTAGAGCAACCCTCACCAGGACAACAACCAACAATTCTGGAAAACCACACCAGAACACAGGGCAACCAAGTTATGCACCTCAACCTCGAGGGCAACACAATGACAACCAACCAGACAACAGAGACCTCAAACCAAGGAGGCAACACAACAGAAGACTTCAACGAGCACAAAAGCAGTCCCAGAGGGAGAGAAACTCTCACTAGGACAACAACAAACAGTCCTGGGAAACACCACCAGAACACAACAGCCAAACGATGCACCTCAACAAGAGGGCAACGCCGCAACAACCAGAAACGAGCACAACAGAGTTCTGGGAAAAACCTCACCTCCACCAGAACCAACAGAGAAGAACTCCGAGAGCACCTCACCAGAGTTCACAACCAGTCAGCGCAAGGCCGACAACAACCACAACCAGCAGTGCAACACAACACCCAAGCATCTACTTAGCTCGAGCAAAGACGTCGACTGGGCAGAGCACAGCGCCCAACGGCACACAGGCACGCAAGGCCAAACACACAGCCAACAACACACACACCCCAACAACAAGGGGACATCCAACAAGGACACACCCCAACAACAGGGGGACATCCAACAAAGACACACCCCCAACCACAAGGGGACAGCCAACAAGGCAAGGACACCTTCTACCGGTTTCGCAGACCACAACCCTGCACTGGTGAAGGCCACACCACACGCAGGCTCTCTCAGCCTTCACGACACACCCACACGGATGCGCAAGCCGAGGACGAACCCAACCGCAGCACAAGCGAAACAGCAACCATGCTCGCAGCACGCGCCCCCAGCAGCAGCAGCAACACCCTCGGACCCTGCTGGAAAGCTAGCCACCTGCAACAAAGAACCAATGTTGATACCTAACATCAACTATACACGGACGGGTCAGCAGCGCACGAGTACCTTTCTTTGGGACAGCCATAGTTATTAACTCATTACAAATCTCATTGGACCCCTGAGCTCTTAATACCACTGTAACGACCCGACCTCCCGAACCCCAGCTAGGGACCCCGAAGGTCATGCCGCCACCCATGGATCTGAAGACCTGTAAGGGTTAGAATTTAGTCCAGTGAGATAAGCAATGAATTCAAATAACTATAATAAGAAAGACTGTACATTAATAAAGAATTAACTACAACATGTCCCAAATAAAAGTACAGGTACAGAAAGAAGGCGCAGTCCTTAAGGGGCATACCCTGAGGACTTGCAAAAAGGCCACTCTCAACTCACGCTACAAGAACACTCACGCTCACAACTCACACTGCTGGAAATGCATGGCGCAACAAACCGCCACCACGACCGTCCGGCAATAAACTCCTGTGACAGCGAGTCCCTACCTGAAGAGAGTAGGGGGGTGAGCCTCGCGAACAAGGCTCAGTAGGGATAACCAGTCCCTTACTAGCCAGAGCAGCAGGAACTCCAACAAGCGGAAGCAAAACTACTCTACAAAGCAGTAAAGCGGGAAACACCTACTGCAGAGTACTACAAAACAGCGGAAACATAGTAAACGCCTTGACCACAACCCGGGTCAGGCCAAAGACGACTCCCGTAGAACCAGCGGACTCAAACACATGCGGAAGCAACTAGAGCAATGCCACGACCCACAACCAGGGTCGGGCCAGAGCAACACAATGAGGAAGCAACCCTAGGCACACACCCGTCGAGACAAAGAAGCTCACGGAACCCCGGAGCAACCACGTGAGACCCGAGTCTCACGACACAAGCACCAACATCCTGGACCTCCTCGAGGTCGGGAAGGAACAACCAGGTGTCATCCCGAGAGACACAAAGCACCCAAGTGAGAACGACATCTCACCACCAGGCACGGCCACCTCAACCTCCACAAGGTCAAGGGCCCACAAGCAGAACCACCGTGGACCCTGGACACGCCAAGAGGTCAGAGAACTACACACTCCGGTGCCACCATGGACGGCACCAAGGAATGGGTTACCGAACCAACGGTTGGGTGCCAGCACAAGGCACCCCGAGAGAACCCACAGAGTGGAAACCACTAAACACGGCTCACGAGGCCAAACTAACAAAGCCCACGGGACTAGACACGACTAGGCTATAACCACCGTGTAAACTAGGGCGACGAGACTCACTTAGAAACAACGTGAGAAACTACGCAACAACAAGAGCACACAAGCCACCGCCATAGGCAGCTAAGAGAGGGACACACAGTCAACCCCTCTCGCTCGCCATCCGCAGACTCCTGCCTACGACCTCCCTAGGTAGAGTGAGGCTAGCGAGTCACAGCAAAGAAGACAACCACAAACCACCGCAGCCCGGCCGAGCTGCGGCCCCACGCCTGACCTCCCTACGGGGCTCCGGAGCCAACGTAGAGCGAGGCAGTGAGAAGGACTAGCTGGTCCGCACCGGAAGAGCACCTAAACCACCTCGGAGACCCAGACCAGCTAAGAGAGCTCTAAAACGGCTCACGCCGCTGCCCCACTATTTTCCCCTTCTACTCCAAGTCTGAGACTTGAGCACGCCCGCCGCCCTGAGCAACACCCTCTGACACAGGCGTGCGGGGCTAGGGGTCCCAAGAAACGGTAACAACCTGTCTCACAGACAAGCCCTCAAGTGCCGAGCACCGGGCGAAAGAGAACTGGCATGGCAACCACCACAGAAACAACACTGCTAGCTCGTAACCAAGACAAGCCCAGCAGGTACAGGCACGCACGGCACTCCTTTCGGAATCCCCCGGAAGGGGCCGTCGGCCAACGCTAGCACACACGGCACGGCCCGAGAACCCGGAACACCACCAGGAAGAACAGAAACCAAGTGACCGGAACGCGACCACAGGTGCGTCGCCTTCTGAGCAAGAAGGCAACGACCAACCTGTCGCCACCAAGTCTCGACAACCAGGGTGCCGCCTTCTGACCTGAACGCGACGTGTCGAACCGTCGTGTTTAACATCAGAAGGCTGGACCCCAAGCGGGGCCACCGACCCGCAGCCAAACGGCACAGAAGCAAGAAGGTGACAAGGAGATCGTCGCAACCCAACAGCGGAACGCAACGAGGATCCTGCCACAACCAGAAAGCGACACACAGGGTGTCGCCTTCAGATTCAGAACACGACGTATTGACACGTCACGTTCCTCATCTGAAGGTAGGGCCTTTGGGGCAGAACCACCCCAAATCCCACACCCCAAAGGGCCACAAGGCCATGGCCCGCACAGGAGTGCTGGCCTTGTGCCAAGTTGGGGAGACCTCCCTCTAACCACTTGGACACGAGCCATCCTCCGCCACGATCGGAACTTAGAGACTGAAGAGAAGAGGGGAACGCGTCGGACAACCTATTTCTACCAGAAGGCGACAGGTTGCTCGTCACCTTCTGTCTGGTGTAGCAACAACTAACCTGTCGCGACCCCAGATAGAAGCCCGAACTGATCATTGGGGCCATACCATGGTCCCCCAAGCTACAAAACTACTTCCAAACGAGAGAGGGAGGGGAGCATTTAATGAAAACAACTAAAAGAGGGCTCGAGGGGCACCAATGCCACCTCTCCTCACCTACACATAGCATGCACAAAGCTTAAACACATGGAAGGAGCACCACTGGCAAGCATCCGCCCGTGCGAAACATAAGAGCACTACGAGCATGGGGCGGATCGCTCCAAAACAAGCTCCATCCACACCAACAAGTAAGAGAGAAAGAGATCCCTACCGAGAACGAATAAGCAAACCCAAAAGGGCCTTCATGAGACCTTGGCCGCCTCCTCCTCGCTCCACGACGCTCCGCCGCTCTGCCACGAGCTCGCCGGTGACTCCACCACGCCCAGGTCACGGGAGAGAGCAAGGGGAAACTTCCCCTCCTCGGAGAGGAGGAGGGAAGAAGAAAGGAAAGAAGGGGAAGAAAAGAGGGTCGCCTGGCTTAAGCCCTCGGAACTGAGGTCACGACAAGCTAGGCGTCGCGTTCTCAATAAGAACGTGACAGGCAAGCTGTCGCCTTCCCAAAAGTTCCGACAGGTCTCTTGCCAGGCTGACAGCCTCTAGACCACGTGTCACACAAGCAGGCGGCTCAGGTTGAGACGGGACGCCTCGTTCAAGACCGTTAAACCAATAACGAACTTGATCCGAGTCCGCCTCCTGCGAACGGGCCGTGGCCTCGCAAGGGATACCACACACGAGTCCATGTAAATAGAAAGGAACACACATACTCACATATAAATTTTACCACTTTATATATGTTACATCAGATTTACATAGCCAAATTTCAACAAATGTAAAAGGAAGTACAGGAACCTGGGGCATACCCCGAGGTAAACTGGTACAACTGAAGAAAGAAACTACACTGCTACGGATGCTACACTGCTGGAGGCGCTGGCCCAAAACCGCTGCGGTGCGGCCCTGAACTGGAAGACGGTAACGAAACCTCCTCCTCGCCCTCGCCTGTGGGGAGTAGGGGTGAGCCTCATTAGTCACTGGCTCAGTAGGGAACTCCCCCAACTCGAGCAAACCATACACAAGTACGGAAGTAGTAAACTATGTTGGATCGAAATGGCAAACAAACAGTCCTAGAGGGGGGTGAATAGGACTTTTTATCTTTAAAAATTTCTTCTAAAAAACACAACAATAAATGGATATGTTAGTACTTAGTGTGATGTGTGTGATTCAAGTGTAAACTAGGCGGAAACAATCACACAAAGAAATGCTCAAGGATTTTATCCTGGTTCGGTCCTTCCCACATGGAAGTTCTACATCGAGTCCTCAAGTCAACCACTTGAGATTTCCACTAACTGCCAACAAATTGGCCTTCTCTCACCTTTGAGAGGAATTATAAACCCACTTGCTCCCAAGCAAGTCTTCCCTAAACAGGGGAACAAAGACTTCCTTTCACAAGGCCTTCCCTTCACAGGAGGGGCAATGCAGAACTACCTTCTGCAGAAATTACAAAGGAAGAAGAATTAAAACACTTGTGTGTTTGCTTCAAATATGAGCACAAACACACACTGACTTCAGTAGGATTAAAAGATCAAGAAATGAAACTAAATCCTATCTGAAGCAACAAGGGTGGACTTGAAGAAAATATGACAATTACAATTCCCACCCAACACAGAACTTCAGAAGAAAGCTTTCTGAAGTGGAGCTCTCCGACTGTTGCTAGCAGGAAGGCTTGAGAGAGAGAGCTTTGAATGATTCGAATGAAGCTTTTCAGAAGAATTGGCTTGTATAACTTCTGTGTATCTGGTGTGTATATATTTGTAGTCTCTCTATTGAGCTTATTTTATAATCTTCAAAATATAGCCGTTTGAAGAAGATAGCCGTTGGAGCTTGGTGACTGTTTACAATTTAGCCGTTTGAGGAGAGTTTCTGGGATCCTTTGGATCTTGAAGACTTTGTCCAGGAGATCTTGAAACTTGCATCTTCCCAAGGTCTTCAAAAGAGGAGCAGTTGTCCACAGCTAGAAGATAAGCTCTTGTAAAGCTGGTTTGAGAGAAAGACATGCTAAACATATGCTCCAATTAATGACTGTTACAAGGACAAGACAAAGAGAAACGTATCTCCATACCTTTGTGGTAGGTGGGTCAGTTTTAGTACAAGAGAAAGTATGGAACCTAGCATCCCACAAACTTTTCAGAAAGAAAAGCAGACAGACAGATTATGCTGAAAAGGTGAAGAATGGGTCTGTCAGTGGTAGGTGAGACAGTCAGATGCCATGCGCCTGAGATATTCATAAATGCTTTGTCTTATGAGTCTAATAAACTAAAGCAAGGACATCAAGACTTATAGAGCTCAGAAAGAAAAAAGCATTTTTGCACAGGATGAATATTTAAATATAATATGTCATGTCCTGTCAGAGGAATAATAAAATAATAATATTCTGAGGTTTCAAACATTAAACAAATTATGCCTAAGATGTTTTAAGAAATAGATAGATTTAATAGTCTATGAAGTACAAGTACAGATACAGAGCTGACAGTGAAGTACAAAACTGATAGTGAAGTCGAATGCATAAGAACAGATAATTCGACTGAACAAATAGGAATGATTCGACTTCAGTAGAGAAAAGATCAAGTGATTCGACTTCTGGGAAAACAAGGTAATTCGACTACATCAGTCGAATACTATGTATTGATTTCTAAGGTATTCAGCTATGGCAGTCAAAGATATCAGTCGAATCAAGCGTAAGAAAACATTTGGTTGTATGAGCTGAAGGTAGCAGTCGAATGGAGTGCTAAGGATTTATGAGGCATTCGACTGTACCAGTCGGAGTCATCAGTCGAATACAGAGTAAGGAAACATTCGGCTGTATGAGTCGAATGTTATGCAAAGTTGTGGACTTAGAAAAATTTCAAGACTTTTGACTGAGTTTCTGAAGGAGTCAGATTTTGCAGTCAAAGGCATCAGTTGAATTTAGTAGGCTATAGAAGTAGTCTGTGGCCTTGGAAATTTTTGAGTGATCATGAATTTTATTTGTATAGAATTTTGTGGTATATCTACTTTGAAAAACATATATTTAAAGATTTGTCATAGCAAAAACATTATTTATAAATATTAAGAAAATCTCTAAATTTCTTAGGGGTAGTTGCTCAACAAACTACTCTAGAAATTTATAGCACAACCACGCAGGTTATTAAAGAAATAAATATACTTACCACTGGCCGACTATATTAAACAAAGTAAATAAATAAACGGCAAACCTCAATCACGTGTACGAGCTAAAGTAGAGACCGCCACACTCGAGCCACGTAGACTAGTTCGCGACACCAGTAACTGACTCGGACAAACAAACACAGGTCTACCTCTCAGTCTCGCAGCCACGGACGAAAGGTCCAGCTGCAGGTTCACGTGGAAAAGTCAAACAACTGTGGAGACCAACTAAACACCACACCTGCGGGTACACAGCCACAGGCCCATGCCTAACACCTCTAGGGTCTCTGGCTGGAGCACCCTAGAGTGAGGCACTGGAAAGGACTAGCTGAAGACCAGTGTCGACTACTGGTGTCCGTACCTCCAGCTAAGAGCGCGCTACAAGTGACTAAAAACAAACTCAAGAGTCATTGTCCCACTGTCATCTTTCCCTCAGCCGGACGTACAACTCAAACAAAGGAGTGAGGGTGTCCAGGACAGACGACACAGACCTCAACGGTACAACACAAGTACCAGGACACACCACAAGAAAATGCGCCATTACTGACGGTTTTTTCCGACGGATATATATCCGTCGAAAATTCCGTCGGAACTTTCGACGGAAAATTTTCTGTCGGAAAATATATCGGAACTTCCGACAGATATATTTCCATCGGAACAATCCGTCGGTAATAAAATTTTACCGACAGATATTTCGACGGAAATATATCCGTCGGTAAACCCGCTCCCGCCACTCCCACGAAACCCACCCTCTCCCTCCCTCTCTCCCGCTCTCTCTCTCTCTCTCTCTCTCACTCGCTCGCCCGATCGTCGCCGCAACCCTCACCGCTCGCCGCTCGCCGCCGCCGTGCTCTGCCAGCTTTGCCGCCGCCGTGCTCCGCCAGCCGCCGCCTGCCAGGTATGTCCCAACCCCCCTCCCTTCCCGCCACCGCGACCCCCCCCCTGTCGACCCCCCCTCCCCCTCCACCGGCGACACCCCCCTGTCGACCCCCCCTCCCCCTCCCGTCCCAACCCCCTCTCCACCTCCATTCCCCCCTCCCTTCCCGGCCATCGGCGACCCCCCGGTCGAACCCCCCTCCCGTGCCAGGCCCCCCTCCATCCATCCCTTCCCCGCCACCACCGACCCCCCTCCCCCCGTCCCAGACCCCCCCTCCCCTATCCCAGACACCCCCTCACCCTCCCCCTATCGCAGACCCCCCCTCCCCTGTCCCAGACCCCCCCCCCCTGTCCCAGACACCCCCTCCCCTCCCCCTCCCCCTGTCCCAGACCCCCCTCCCCCTGTCGACCCCCCTCCCCTGTCCCCCAAATCTCATAAATCATAAATAATGAGATTTTGATGTAATTTAATTAGTGTGTTATTTAATGTATTACCAAATGATGTTACTAAACTATTTTCATTCCTTATATGAAACTAAATCTAAGTTTTATAGAACGGCAGTGAGGCCTGCATTATTATATGGCACGGAGTGTTGGGCAGTGCGAAAGGAACACGTAAACAAAATATGTGTAGCAGAGATGAAGGTGCTGAGATGGATGTGTGGTAAGACTAAGAAAGATAAGATTAGGAATGAGCGCTTCGTGAGGATCTGGGGATAGCTCCAATTGATAGAAAAATGAGAGAAAATAGACTTAGGTGGTTTGGACACGTGTACCGTCGCCCTAACTCGGCGCCGGTTAAAAGATGTGACCAAATTTTAGTGGATGCTAGTAAAAGAGCTAGGGGAAGGCCTAAAATGAGATGGTGCGATGTTATTAAGAAGGATTTGGACTTTTTGAGTTTAAACACGACTATAGCACGTGATAGAAATCTTTGGCGGAAAAGGATTCATGTAGCCGACCCCAAATAATGGGATAAGGATCTGATGATGATGATATGAAACTAAATCTCCTCTCTACAATCCCATATGATGTATACTAGTTCTTCGTGTGTCATTCCATGCTCATAGTAATTCTAGTTATACCTCATACAAATCTAAGTATTGGACTGACTGTTGTACCCATTAATATGGTGCTTAAGAGAGTAAATCTGCTCATTGGACGGTACTTAAAAGTAGGCTTTTAAATATTATTGTTCACCATACTGCATTGACTGGGTCGGGTTTGTTGACGAAACTCTCGTATGGTGCTACACCAGGTTAATTTTGAAAAGCCATTTTCATGACATATTAGGTATCCATATTAGTAGTCCCTCATTAGTCCCACCACTTATGAACTTTGAGTCTTAGGCCTGTGATTAACCCTTTTTTTTATTCCCAGAAATTATCGTATGGTGCTACATCATGGCTTGGCCAAATCGTCGAGTCATGGCACGGTTGGATCACTCCAATGGGGTGACTCAGGCGTGCTGCGGCAGCACGCCGTGGTATGCCGCGGATCGATACAGTTCGGTCTGTTGCAGGCTTTTTTTTTTTTTAACTTTTCCTCTCACATTCGATATATCTAATGGATTTAAATGATGTCTAATTAAGATTAAATTTCAAACATCAGCTAATTAAGAGATGATACAAATTATAGTAATTTTAATTTTTTGTTAATTAGTTTTTCGTCAAGTAAAAATTGTTCTAAAAATCATTAGATCGACTTAATCTCAACATCTAAGGAATCTAAATGGTATCTAATTGAGATAAAATTTCAAACATAAGCTAATTAATAGATGATACAAATTATAATAATTTTAGTTTAATTTTAAAATTAATTTTTTGTCAAGTAAAAATTATCCTAAAAATCATTAGGTTGACTTAATCTCAACCATGGTTCACGCGGTACGTACCGTGCTTGTGCTCTAGCGAGCCCAGGCACGGTTGGGTCACCCCAATGGGCCGCGGATTGGTACGATCCGATCAGTTAAAGATGTTTTTTTTTTTCATTTCGCTCTCATATCCGATACATTTAATGGGTCTAAATGGTGTCTAATTGAGATAAAATTTCAAATATAAACTAATTAAGGGTTGATACAAGTTATAATATATATTAGTATTGTATTTCTTACTTTAATGCAATTCATGTACATGTATGTGTGAATTTGATTTATTATTGCACTTGTTCACATGTTTGATTTTGTTTTCATATTCCTTTCATATTTATGTTGGTTTTAAATTTGATCTATGCATGTATAGTAATTGCTTATATTCAAAGCATGTATAGTAATTTCCCCCCTTCCCCTACAAGTTCCTTCTCCTAATTGCTTATATTCAAAGCTTTTGGTAAATTAAGTTATTTTTTATTTATCTTGCTCGCTGTTATTTTTTTACGCTTGACATGAAAATAAACAATGCAATGACTTTCTTTGTTAAACATATTGTTTACTTTCACAAATTTCACACTGCAAGTTAATCATTCAACATTCGTATGTTTATTTGTAGCCATTTGAGAGATTTTTTCATATTTACCATATTATGATTTAATTTCATATTTTAAATTACTCATGAATAAAATGTTATAATTTTTTTTTGTAATTAGTGATGAGAGTTCGCGATTGGAAATTAGACTCAAAGAAGAACAAATGTCCAACGTATCAAAGTACTTGTTTGTTTGAACGTAAAATATTTCCGCTCGATATTCGAAGATTGCATGATGGTTTACTTTTGGTGAAAGAGAAGATGACGAAAATCATAAAGATTATTCGGAAAGAAGAAAGACAAAGTTTAGAAAATAAAAGTGGATTATCTGTTATTGTTCAAGATGAAAAAGGAGTGCGATATTCTGTAATCTTACGACGCAGTTGGTGTGGTAGTATGTACATGTTTATTGGAAAAGACTGGTGTAAATTTGTGAAAAATAATTGTGTCAAAGAACTTGACATTCTCAAAGTTATGTCTTCCCATTATGTACGAAGAGATGTATTTGAAAAACTATATTTAGGGATATCAGTGGTTAGTTCACTCCCTAGGAAATCTACTGAGAAGCTGGTGAATAAAGAGCCGATCAAGTGGTGGTGGCCTAATATGAAGACATCACGGTTTGTGTTATTTTTAATGTTCAATACCATTAAGTATTTATATAGTGCTCAAATTTATTTGATATTCATGTATGTTTACTCTTCATTTATCTTTACGTCAACGCTTTATTTCACCCATTAGCTCTGGGACTCTCCATATAACGTATGTATGGTACTTGAATGATGTGAGGGTGTGTTGGATTTTAACTCGGGACATGACATTTAATATGTAGGAAAAATGTCGGAGAATCGGTCATGGATGTACCGTGGAATAGTGAATGGAGTTGTGACCGAGGAGTTTAAAGACGGAGTTGACAGTTTTATTGAGTTTGCATTGAGTAATACATCAGTAGCAGTTGATCCGATGGGTAACATCCGATGTCCGTGTTCGGCTTGTAAGAACAGAAAGTGGATATCGACATGGGATGTGCAGCATCATCTGTATACGAGAGGATTTGTTGGCCATTATGAGTTATGGTCGTGTCATGGTGAGTTGAATATTCAGTCGTCTGCACCAGCTAATTACTTTGCCTCCACAAGTACGTACGTAGACATGGTTGTCGATGCTGCTGGTCCGGAGTTCAATATTCATGAAGATCAAACAAATGAAGAAGTGCCGAATGATACAGCTCAGAGATTTTATCAGTTACTTCGAGATGCTGATGAGCCATTATGGGATGGTTGTGAGAAGCATACACGGTTGTCTGCAGTGTCGCAGCTATTGAATTTGAAATCTGAATTTCATATGAGCGAGAGTTGTTTTGACCGGCTTCTCTTACTGGTCAAGAGCATGCTTCCTCAATCAGAGAGGTTACCTGCTGACTTTTACCGTGCGAAGAAGATGGTGAATGATTTGGGGCTTGGTTTTATGAAAATTGATGCATGTCCGAATCACTGTATGCTGTACTACAAAGAGGATGCAGATAAGACATCATGCTGTATTTGTAAGCATGATAGGTTCAAGCCCAAGAGAGGGGACAAGTCAAAGCAGAAGGATGTTCCGTATAAGTCATTGCGGTACTTTCCTATCACACCCAGATTGCAGCGATTGTTCATGTCCTCGAGGACAGCTGGACATATGACATGGCATGCGGAAAGAGTCCGTCGCGACGAAGGTGAAATGAGTCATCCTGCCGATGGTGAAGCTTGGGCTCATTTTAGCCGTACTCATCCTTACTTCTCAAGGGATCCACGCAACGTACGGCTTGGTTTATGCACAGATGGTTTCAATCCTTTCGGAGGCTCGGTGGCATCTTACTCATGTTGGCCAGTATTCTTAACACCGTATAACCTTCCGCCAGGCATGTGCATGAAGCGTGAGAATCTGTTCCTTTCATTGCTGATTCCGGGTCCAAAAAGTCCAGGAAAGAATATAGACATATATCTCAGACCGTTGATTGATGAGATGAAATTGTTATGGTCAGATGGTGTGCAGTCTTATGATGCATCCAGAAAACAGAATTTCAATCTGAAGGCTGCATTAATGTGGACAATAAGTGACTTTCCAGCCTACGGCATGTTATCTGGCTGGAGCACACATGGGAGGTTGGCATGTCCTTATTGCATGGAGGATTCTAAATCATTTGTGTTGAAATCTGGGGGAAAATCTTGTTGGTTCGATTGTCATCGGCGGTTTCTACCCAGTGACCATCCTTTCCGAAAGCAAAAGGATTCTTTTATTAAAAATACAACTGTGATGGAGGAGGTAGATATGGAACGGGTGTCTGGTGGAAACATGGCGAGGCGGGTCCAGAACTTACCGACTGTAACACAACTGGCTGGTAGTACCCGACAAATCCCTGGCTTTGGGAAGGATCACAATTGGGTGAAGCAAAGCATTTTTTGGGAATTGCCTTATTGGTCAACACTTTTGATACGTCATAACCTAGACGTCATGCATATAGAGAAGAATGTTTTTGATAATGTGTTCAACACAGTTATGGACGTCAAAGGTAAAACGAAGGATAACGTCAAGGCACGGGTCGATTTGAAAGTACTTTGCAAACGTCCAGAACTAGAGCTACAGCATGTTCAAGGAAAAGTGGTGCAACCTAAAGCTGCATATGTGCTTGGGGCCAGACAGATTAAGGAAGTGTTGCAATGGTTAAAGCAATTGAGATTTCCGGATGGATATGTCTCGAATATTGCGCGTTGTGTAAATGTCAACGAGGGAAAAATATACGGAATGAAGAGTCATGACTGCCATGTTTTCATGCAAAGACTGATGCCTCTTGCTTTTCGTGAGTTGTTGCCGAAACAAATATGGGGAGCAATGACTGAGCTGAGTCAATTCTTCAGGATTTTATCTGCATCAGAACTCAAAATTCATGACTTGCAAAATATAGAGCAAAATATAATTCAGACAGTCTGCAAATTAGAGAAGATATTTCCTCCAGCATTCTTTGATTCAATGGAGCACCTGATCATCCATTTACCATATGAGGCAAGGGTCGGAGGACCAGTACAATTTCGATGGATGTATCCGTTTGAGAGGTATATTTCTACATCTCAATTTATTGCCATTACGACGATCTTTTATATTACTTATGTATGCATTTGAATTATTGTCGTAGGTGCATGCACGATCTTAAGATGAAAGTCCGTAACAAAGCACAAGTTGAGGGCTCCATTACTCAGGCGTACCTCATTGAGGAGATATCGAACTTCTGTTCGATGTACTTTGACACGGAAATACGAACCCGACGCACTCAACCTCCACGTAATGATGATGGTGGAGATTCCGAGGTGTCAGACCGACTCTCTGTATTCAAGTGTGCCGGACGGGCGTTCGATCTTCATCTACTCGCGCACTCCAAGACAGAGAGTTGGTAGCTGCGGAGATCTACGTGTTCATGAATTGCGAAGAACTAGACCCTTACATTCAGTAAGCTCTCCACGCTTATTCGTCATCATTTGCGTGCATTGCTGCAGAACCTAACGGTTGTGTGACATTTACATTGCAGAGAGTTTGACTCGGTCATATTGCGACGGAATCCACGTCTAACTGACGTGCAGGTTGAAAAGGAACGGGAGAAGTCTTTTCCTACTTGGTTAAGATCTCGAGTATGTGTCTAATTATTTTGAAACATAAGTGTTATGTTTTATGCAGACTGAGTTGAAGTCATTTATTCAATGTTTGTCTATTTATCTCATAATAGGTTGAACAAGGCTTCATTCCCGATTCAAGAGTACAACAGATTAGTTTTGGCCCCTCGAAGATTGTACGTGTCTATCCAGGCTACATTGTGAATGGATACAGATTTCACACGAGAGATTATGGACGGAATAAGTCTACGATGAACAGCGGCGTATGTGTGAAGGGAAGTGCCTACAATGAAAATGAAATTGACTATTATGGCATTCTCGAAGAAGTCATTGAACTGCAATTTTTGGGACAAGACAACAATGTATTTCTGTTCAAGTGTCATTGGTTTGACCCGACATCTATTCGTCATGACACAACATATGGATTAATCGATGTGAAGCATAAGTCCAAATTGAGTACATATGAGCCATTCATCCTGGCGGCACAAGCCCAACAAGTTTATTATTCAAATTATACATCCCTCAAATTAAGAGATTGGTGGGCTGCATGTAGAGTGAAATCAAGACTATTCCCTGAGTATGAGCTTCTCCCGACTGATGATGAGCTCGAAGGTGTTAATGACAACTTTTTCCAATCAGATCGGAGTGACGCACGAGAGTTGGCAGCTTCTACGCAGTACAATGTTCATGATATAAATGAAACAATTTCCTTACATAAGGATAACGAACAAGAAGAAGTTGACCCAAATGTCGCTGAGCGGGAGGTGGAGTCTGATGTGGAGGAAGACTCCCAAGATGATGAGGATGAATTCCAGGATGATGATGAAGATGATGCTGAATTAAACATGTCTTCAGCATCTGATGATGAATATAGATAATATACTGCATATTTTGTAAGAAATTGGTGTTGTTGTTCATTACATGTTCATAATAAATTGCTACTTCAAATTGAGTGCTGATGACTTGCTATATCTTTATTTGTATCAATAGAGATATGGTACGTGGAGGACGCAGTCGGACGGTTGCCACGTCCGTTGGCAGAGGGTCGACTGCCTCCCTGTCCACGTCTGCCTCTAGGTCCGCGACAGGTATATGCATATGTACACAAAAAACCATATGGGTATTATTGTTTATATTGATTTCACGAGAACTAACGTACATATAATTTTACAGGGACTGCCTCCCCGTCCACGCCCGTCGTCCCAGCGACAGGTAATTTTCTACATTGTTGTTTATTTGAAATTCATAATTTCTAATGTGTATGAAATTTTGCAGGGACTGCCTCTCCGTCCACGCCCGTCGTCCCAGCGACAGGTAAATTTCTATATTCTGTTTATTTGAAATTTAATTTCTAATGTGTATGAAATTTTGCAGGGACTGCCTCCCCGTCCACGCCCGTCGTCCCAGCGACAGGTAAATTTCTATATTCTTGTTTATTTGAAATTCATAATTTCTAATGTGTATGAAATTTTGCAGGGACTGCCTCCCCGTCCACGCCCGTCCCCAGCGACAAGTAAATTTCTATATTCTTATTTATTTGAAATTCATAATCTCAGTGTACTAAATTGTTTTCAACAGAGGTGGAGAGCCAGCATCCAGCAGCTGAGGAGGGGCCTCAGCTACTAGGACGACAACCATGCTGGATCTCAGGGTAAAGTTCATCATCTCAGTGTTACTGTATTTGTTATTTAGGATATACATTTCATGTAGAAAATTAATGTGGAATTGCAGGGGGAAGATAGATCCCAGTCCTGCTTCCCGCTATATTACGACGCTGGTCCACGCACATATTCCTGGACCAGTGGATGCATAGAGAGACTTCCCGGTGCCAGTCCGGGATTTATTATTTGACATGTTTACGGTATTTTTATTTTTTAGAAGAGTTGAAGTCATTTATTCAATTATTATTAATTTAGGTTTATTGCAGAACGTTGATTAATTTTATTTCTTTACAGCGGAGGTTCGCGTTCACGAGACCCGAGGATCTCCCTCGGCTCGAGCCGTCTGGGAGATTACGGCCCAGACTAATTTAAGAAAGTCGATGTGGGAGGCCGGGACAAGGCAATGAAGACCACAGGCAACCGGGATCCTATGGCTTGGGTGGATTACGGCCCTGTTTGGCTGCGGAGGGACTATTGGGAGTCCCTTTGCGCGCATTGGGCTGCTGGACCATGGCAGCAGCGGTCACAGGCGGCAATACGCAACAGAGCAACTCAATCGGAGAAGAATGTGCATACTAGTGGATCCGTATCTTATGCGACCCACAGTCAAAAATTGGTAAGTATTTTATTGTTCGATTCATATATACATATGGATTATTATTGTGAAACTAACTAATTTTGTTGAATTTTAAGCATCACGACCTGGAGCGTGCCCCTACTTTCCGCGAGTTATTTGACCGGACTCATAAGCGGAAGGGGACGGATGACTATGTTACCGACAGTGTCCGCACGATTGCTGTAAGTCAAGCTTTAAATTATGAATTCAATTATGATATTAAAGTAATTTGTTTTCAATAATTGAATTTTAAATTATTTTACAGGAGACGTACGACAAGACGATGGCGGAGCGCTACACAGAGGGCACTCCCCAGCCAGATTTGGATGCGGACGCTTGGGTCGAGGCAGCGGGAGTGCCGAGGAAGGGTCGAGTGTACGGCTTTGGGGACAGCCTGGATACTCATCGAGTGTTGTCCTCATATGCCAGTTCGATCGCTCCTCCGGCACACGCGAGTTCATCTTCTGCGCCGCCCGTCAGTGGTGGAGAGGACATTAGAGGCATCATTCGGGAGGAGCTACGTACAGAGCTACAGACGCAGCGGGAAGAGCTACAGACGCAGCGGGTAGAGCTACAGACGCAGCGGGTAGAGCTACAGACGCAACGGGTAGAGCTACAGGTGCAGCAGGTAGAGATAGAGACGTAGCGGGTACAGCTACAGACGCAGTTCAGCAATATGCTTCAGCAGTTCATCTCAATAATGCATGGAGTATGCCCCACACAGCCAGCAGCTCAGGTCAGTATTAGTATTAATTTCCTATACTTAGGATTGGGTCGGGCGTTCAATTGACGGATCTAAAAAACACCCAAGTATATATAAAGCGTTAAAACACGCAACCCGGGGGTCCAAAATCCCAAATAGAGATCGGATCGGCGTGCCGTTTTCTCTGACACGACGCGGGTGGGTTAAAGTGACGTGTAGAAACTGACGGAATCCAATTTGGATCCCGGATTGGGTTGGGCATTCAATTGACGGATCTAAAAACATGCAAGTATATATAAAAGGTTAAAACACACAACCCGGGGGTCCAAAATCCCAAATAGGGATCCGATCGACGTGCCATTTTCTCCGACACGACCGGGTGGGTTAAAGTGACGTGTAGAAACTGACGGAATCAAATTTGGATCCCCGGATTGGGTTGGGCATTCAAAGGACGGATCTAAAAACACGGCCAAGCATATATAAATGGTCAAAACACGCAACCCGGGGGTCCAAAATCCCAAATAGGGATCGGATCGACGTGCCGTTTTCTCCGACACGACCGGGTGGGTTAAAGTGATGTGTGGGAACTGACGGAATCCAATTTGGATCTCCGGATTGGGTTGGGCATTCAAAGGACGGATCTAAAAACACCCAAGTATATATAAAAGGTTAAAACACACAACCCGGGGGTCCAAAATCCCAAATAGGGATCGGATCGGCGTGCCGTTTTCTCCGACACGACCGGGTGGGTTAAAGTGACGTGTAGAAACTGACGGAATCCAATTTGGATCTCCGGATTGGGTTGGGCATTCAAAGGACGGATCTAAAAACACCCAAGTATATATAAAAGGTTAAAACACACAACCCGGGGGTCCAAAATCCCAAATAGGGATCGGATCGGCGTGCCGTTTTCTCCGACACGACCGGGTGGGTTAAAGTGACGTGTAGAAACTGACGGAATCCAATTTGGATCCCTGGATTGGGTTGGGCATTCAAAGGACGGATCTAAAAACACGGCCAAACATATATAAATGGTCAAAACACGCAACCTGGGGGTCCAAAATCCCAAATAGGGATCGGATCGGCGTGCCATTTTCTCCGACACGACCGGGGGGTTAAAATGACGTGTAGAAACTGACGAAATCCAATTTGGATCTCCGGATTGGGTTGGGCATTTAATGGACGGATCTAAAAACACCCAAGTATATATAAAAGGTTAAAACACACAACCCGGGGGTCCAAAATCCCAAATAGGGATCCGATCGACGTGCCGTTTTCTCCAACACGACCGGGTGGGTTAAAGTGACATGTAGAAACTGACGGAATCCAATTTGGATCCCCGGATTGGGTTGGGCATTCAAAGGACGGATCTAAAAACACGGCCAAGCATATATAAATGGTCAAAACACGCAACCCGGGGGTCCAAAATCCCAAATAGGGATCGGATCGACGTGCCGTTTTCTCCGACACGACCGGGTGGGTTAAAGTGACGTGTGGGAACTGACGGAATCCAATTTGGATCTCCGGATTGGGTTGGGCATTCAAAGGACGGATCTAAAAACACCCAAGTATATATAAAAGGTTAAAACACACAACCCGGCGGTCCAAAATCCCAAATAGGGATCGGATCGGGGTGCCGTTTTCTCCGACACGACCGGGTGGGTTAAAGTGACGTGTAGAAACTGACGGAATCCAATTTGGATCCCCGGATTGGGTTGGACATTCAAAGGACGGATCTAAAAACACGGCCAGCATATATAAATGGTCAAAACATGCAACCTGGGGGTCCAAAATCCCAAATAGGGATCGGATCGGGTGCCGTTTTCTCCGACACGACCGGGTGGGTTAAAGTGACGTGTAGAAACTGACGGAATCCAATTTGGATCTCCGGATTGGGTTGGGCATTCAAAGGACGGATCTAAAAACACCCAAGTATATATAAAAGGTTAAAACACACAACCCGAGGGTCCAAAATCCCAAATAGGGATCCGATCGACGTGCCGTTTTCTCCGACACGACCGGGTGGGTTAAAGTGACGTGTAGAAACTGACGAAATCCAATTTGGATCCCCGGATTGGGTTGGGCATTCAAAGGACGGATCTAAAAACATGGCCAAGCATATATAAATGGTCAAAACACGCAACCCGGGGGTCCAAAATCCCAAATAGGGATCGGATCGGCATGCCGTTTTCTCCGACACGACCGGGTGGGTTAAAGTGACGTGTGGGAACTGACGGAATCCAATTTGGATCTCCGGATTGGGTTGGGTATTCAAAGGACGGATCTAAAAACACCCAAGAAAATGATAGATCTAAAAATAGTATTGTATTAAGCTTGAGAAATAATCACATGTTTTAAATTTCATTTTTGAAAATACTGTATGTCTTTTATTTATTATTAATGTTTCACATTTTAATTTGTTTTAATATAGGATCCAGCTCCAGACGATGACGAGGCAGGGACAGCAGACGATCCAGCAGATCTATGTTGATTTTTGTATTCATTATGCTATATGATTTTATTTTTATTGTATTTTATTATTTTATGTTGATTGTTAGTATTTGTTAAATTTATGAATATTGTAGCAGGTTTGACATTGTAGCAATGTTGACAAATCATTTTTATTTGTCTATTTTATTTTAAAAAAATATGTGTATTTTCCGACGGATTTTCCGACGGATAAGTATCTGTCGGAACTTATAAATTACCGACGGAAAAAGACCGTCGGTAATCCCGTCGGAAAATCCTGACGGATTGGCCGACGGATGTGTTTCCGTCGGAACTGATACATTACCGACGGCTAAATACCGTCGGCAATTCCGTCGGCAAATGCTGACGGATTGGCCGACGGATTAAATCTGTCGGAGGTTTCGACCGAATTCCGACGGAATTTTCATCCGTCGGAAAGTTCTGACCAAGTATTTCCGACGGAAAGTTTCCGATGAGCTTTGGACGGAAAGCGGTCAGAAGGCTCCGTTTCCGACGGAATACCGACAGATTTCCGACGGATTGAGTCCGTCGGAAAGAGCGCTTTTTCTTGTAGTGACAAATCCCGAACTAACAGTCTGGCTCACAGAGAACCTGGGGCACCCAACTAGAGAGGTAACCATGATAGGCGTCGTACTACCTGCCACGCACACAAAACCATGTGCGCACCGCACAAACCACGCGAAATCTCACGACATTCACAAATACCGACTGTTCACAACTCATGAACACAATGCGTCTCATGTGCATATCACGCCAACACGTAAACCACTAGCTAGCTAGGTAACCGACACGCTAGCCTCGTAAACACGTGCTCTCAGAGCGCCACTGGTGCCATTACACTGCATGGTATTACGAATACATCAAATAATAACAATCGGATAATCATGTCACATAAGTCATGCACATTCAGACCACTCGGCTGTGGTCGCGACATGGGCCTGTGTCACCTTTAGAATGCGACAGCCCGATATGGCGCGTTCACCATGTGAATACGACGCACCTACATGTCGCGTTCCCCACCTGAACGCGACGGGTCTACCTGTCGCGTTCAGATCGCGACAGGGGGTTCCGTTGCCTTCACAGGCAGGAACCCTAATCCAGGATCCTCTCCACAGATTACCACCCTACGCTATGCAAACCACCCTTAATTCGTGTTTTTCATGCTTTTGTGATCTTCCTAACATGGTATCTATAGTTAGAAAAGCAAATAACCATTCGTATATCCGTCACACACGATCTATAGCCCAAAAATAGGAAGAGTCACCCTACCTCCGCGAAGAACACGCAACCCGACGATTTCTCGGCATTTCCCCCGCTCCACACGAAGTCCTCAAAGCGGGAACACGCCGAACGCCAAGCTCCCACGTCCAAAAGCCCCAGAAAACCCGCACAACACCTCCCCCTGGCCAAACAGAGCGTGCTCAGCTCTGTCTGGCCAGAAAGAGTTTAAGCACTGCTTGCGGTTGAGAACGTGACGGACCATTCCGTCGCGACCTCATCGCAACAGACCTGGGCGTCGCCTTCACAAGGCTGACGTCTGCAAGTCGCCTGGCGTGCGACACGCAGGGCACATGCAGACGATCGCGGATCCCTAAAGGTTTTTAGAATGCGACAGGCAAGGCTGTCGCGTTCAGAACGCGACGACCCCCTCTGTCGCGTTCACATACAGAGAATTCTAGGGTGCTATGGGCCCAAACTGTCGGCCCAATAAGCTTCAAAAACACATATACATACCGAACGCAAGCCACATTGACCACACATTGGCCTCACAAGCGCCAAACACAAGATCCACAAGGATCCGAAAAATGCACGACGTTACACAGGTGAACGCGACAGCTGGCACGTCGCCTTCACACCTACGCTGCGGACACGTGGCACACAAACCAACAGGCAACGGGAATGCGACACAAGGGCCATCACCTTCCCAACTAGAAGGCGACACAGAGCACGTCGCGTTCAGAACGTGACTGCTCGATCCGTCGCGATCCCAAGACCAACAACAAGACAGCCAGAACCCGAGATGTTACACCCCAGGACATTCTTGTAGTTGTGTCTGGCTACAATTGTGAAAAAGGCTATGTATATTTCATGTAAATATTTGTGAGATGACAATCTTATATATATTTGAGCTATTTCCTTTATATTTCTACGGACTTGTGAATGGTATCCCTTGCGAGGCTTCGGCTCATTTGCGGGAGGCGGAGTCGGGTCAGGCTCGTTAATAGGTTAACGGGTCTGGACGATGAGGACCGCTACAGTTGGTATCAGAGCAAGGTCCGTGTGAATGTAAAGGAATAAAATTTGCATAGCCTATTTTCTACTTTAGCCTACTGTTGGTAGTTGACCCTGGTTTTTGTATTGATTTGTTGTATGTTGTGTGGTTGGAATGACATTTGTGCAGGATTAGAAATGGCAGACATGAGAGATTGGGGAGGAGGTGGAGATGAACCTGAGGAGACTATGCATCAAATGATAGAAAAGAATGTGGGAAAGTCTTACAGAGATCCATACGAGATTGGATCATCAGGCACGAGTACAGCTGGTAGTAGGGGCACTGCCGATTGTGGAGGAGGCAGTTGTAGACACCCATTTCTGACCCATAAGTCGAGCAAAATCCCTTGTCGTATCATTGACGCCCCACGTTGGCTCATCATCGTCAAGCTGGCTTTCTCCGATCATGACATCATCCCCATTAGTTCATCGCCCTGGAGGACTCTTCCTGGTCAAATCAATCTCTCTTGCTATAGCTCTCTGAGTATAGAAGTCCGATGTTTCGTCCTGAAGGCTGTGCATAGTTGTTTGGATGACCAAATGCAGAAAAGACCAGAAGGAGACATGCCCTAGGTCGTCTTCCTGAAAACGACAGCCCCTATGTCGCTACCATAATTCCACATTTTTAATCCTCAGAAAATCGAAAATGACTTGAAGTACCTTTCTATATGAGGAAGGCGACGTATCGAGCAGTCGCTTTCAGAAGGTGACACGATGGCCGTCGCATTTTGGTCTTTAAGCAGGAAACTCAATCCGATGCTAACTTGGACACATGCTATTGATGGTAATTGCTTCTTTTGGACGTCCAAATCGAGTCCAAATCTTCTCAAATTCGGAGCAGGCCTTCCTAATATGATCCTTTCCAGTTCCAATGGCCCTTGCATAGCCATACTTGCCCAGAGTCGGACTCTTGCCCATTATTCCTCTCAGCCCCGAGTTGGGAATAATCACCCATAAAAACCTTATTTCTCCATCTTTTTGGGCAAGGCCGGATTCTTTAGTTCGCAGAGCAAGAGAGCTTTCTCTTCTCCGAAGAGAGTTCCTTCTCCAGACGACTCAGAAGAGCCCTCCAGGGCGTTTTCCCATCGGCTATCCAATTCTCCCCTCCTTTTCTTCTTTATTTCATCAATTTCATGCATGCATAGTTCGTTTTTTCTTCTAGTCTAGCATTCGAAAAGGAAACACACACCCATCCTTAGCACCCCCAGGGGTTAAAAGCCCCAATCCTGTGAGTTCCCCCCATAATAGTTCATGTACATGCGTTTTTTATTGAATAGATCTTCTATGCACGAATTCTAATGGGTTTTCTTTGTGTTTGAATCATCTTGGCAGGTGTTTGAAGGTTAGAACGAAGTGAGGCTCCTATCCCTTGGCCGGCTGAGGAGCAGGAAGACAAGAACCCACAACTTTGTCCCTCTAAAGAGAAGGCGACAAGGTCCCTGTCGCGTTCAAGAAGGCGCCAAGCCCGCTGTCGCGTTCAGGACAAAGGAAGGCGACACTCCCTCTGTCGCTTTATCAGGTACGCCTTCCCTCCACCTTCTCTTTTCCAAGGTAGTCAGCCCTCCACGTCTACATCTCTGAGGCGATTACTCTGGTGGCGATCACGATCAATTCTTAATCCCTATACTCATAATTTTTAATTCAAAAGGGGATACAAACCCCGTGATTACACCTTTTGGCGATCACGGTGGGACAACTTGTGCCCATCACGCTCGTTCTTCCTTTCCCTGCCATCCTTGTCATCTAACGGGTGTTGTGTTATCAGTTTTTTCTGTGTTTAGTTCTGCTCTTTTTAGGTTTGTTAGTGCTCTGCTGGTCTGGGTGAGAAGGCGACATCCGGCACGTCGCAATCGGCGTAGTGACGCGTACTACGTCGCGATCAGGTTAGTATACAGTTTACCTTGCCCATTTCTTTCGTGATCTGTGTTCTGTGAAGAAGGCGACGTGGCATCTGTCGCAATCAAGGAAGGCGACTAGACCATCGTCGCTACCAGGTACGCAGTCTGTCCGTACACCTATTTCCTTTGGTTGAGTTCTGTTCGAGCCTGTGAAGAAAGCGACGGGGTTGCTGTCGCTACCAGAAGGCGACGAAGGGCTAGTCGCATCCAGGTCAGTACCTTGGTCTCTTGATCTTTCTTGCAAACTTGGGTTTATTTTCACATACTCCATTCGAATTTCATCATATCATGCCTTTTCCATGTTCTTGAGAGATTGCCAGTCTTGTATTTTATAGGATTGATTGATTTTTCGTGCATAATTAGGGTTTAATCACTTTCTGTCCACTGCGAGAAGGAAAGCGACAGGCCTTGTGTCGCGATCTTGGTCGCGGCATCATTCTTGTCGCCTTCTTCCTCTGAGGGTGATTAGTCCTAATTCTCGTTGTGTTAGTACTAGGATTAGAATTTTGCATGCACTCCGGTGCACATAGGACTTGCATACATCGCTCCATATTCGTAGCATAGGTTTCCTCCTCAGCGACGTTCGCTCTCTCGGCCACATACTCCTTGTGTCCGACTAGAGCGCGCGCTTGAGGGCCTCCGTAAGTCCCCGCTGACCGTGGATTCCCACACGGCCGCCGGGCTGGTTGTACCCGTCGCCACCTAGGATCGAGTCTAGACTCATTTGGCAAGGTAGAGAGAACTTTAGTCATACCCGAAGTTGGAAGCCCTCTCCCATTTAGGAAACCCTTCCTTATTTGGAGAGAACTTGCTAAAAGTCAAAATCACTAAGAGGCAAACCTGAACCAAATAAAAGAAACCATCATCATTGCCAACTGCTTGCTTTGGGTGAGACGTTTTTTCTCTTTCCTTTTGTCTGCATAGGATTGTTTGTTTAGGAAACTAAGAGTCTGTCTAGGTCAGGTTGTCTCTCAAGTCTGGAAAGGCTTTCTCTGAGTATGGAGTCTTTCTTGAACCCAATCTACAATGGTGAGAATCCCGACACTGCCTTCCATAATCCCCAGGATTACGAGGAGTCCCTACCCCATGATCTCTTTGACGAGGTGGCCCGGCCTTGGGTCGCCACCGTCCATACCTCTGAAGGTCGCCATCGTGACGAGGGCAGCCCGTCTCGGAACACCCACCCTCCTCAGTCAGATGATCAAGCTGCTCAGCTTCTGCGTCTAATTCCACAGCTTGATCAGTCTCAAATTCAAACTCTCATGACGGCTCTCAAAGGAAAGGCCGCCTCCTCACCCTCACCCAGAGCGGGCACATCACGCCCTGCAGCAGCTACCTCCGGCCCCCACGTCTCCATGGGACAAGCCGACAACACCCCCATCCGGCCGCGGACTATCCGATTCACGCCCTTCGAGTCTGAGCACTACATTCCCCGTGAGTCGAGGCCCCGGTCTCCACCTTACCAGCCATGTTACTCCCCTCACCGTCTGAGCCACGCGCCAGGCCCACCTCTCGTGCCTCATCCGTCTACGCTCAGCCATCCGCTGCACCGGACATGATGTCCGAGTGGGCGTCCATCAAGAAGGAGCTCCAAGAGCTCCGCAAGCAAGTCGACCCTAGGCAGCACCACGATGTGCACATGCCTAATTTCAACGGCCTGTGGGTCCCCTCTCCATCCGAGCTGCCAAAGTACCGAAAATACAATGGCTCAGGCAATCCATATATCCACATCAAGGACTTCATCTATGAGTCCGCGCCTTACCAGCATGACCGCCGTCTTATGGCATATCTCTTCCGCCGGTCGCTGGACGGGCACGCTCTGGATTGGTTCTATTCCCTGTTACCCGAGGACGCTGAAGACTTCGCTGTGGTGAAGGCTAAGTTCCTCGAGCAATTCCAAGATAGAGTCGGCCCTGAATATTCACTCACAGATCTCATGGCCGAAAAGATGAAGCCTGATGAGGATTTCGCCACATACGCCGATAGGTGGAGACAAATGGCCACCAGAGTTCCGGGGTACCTTCCAGAAGGGGAGAAGGTGAAGATCATCATTGCTAATGCCACACCTGCTTTTAGAAACATTCTGGCGATGAATGACATCGTCACCATGCATCAACTCTACAGCCGGGCCCGGTTCATCCAGACCCAGCTCAAAGACTCCCCGATCCACTCCATGTTCGAACCCCAGAAGCCTAGGTTCCAAAGAAAGCCTCAGGGTCCAGTTACCGAGGGCGTCCAGGTGAATGAGCAAGTGAGCGCGTTCAACCCTGCCGGTCAGAGCCAAAACCGCCAACCGTACAATGCCCAGGGTCAGAACCCCACCCAGCCACCCCAGGGGCAGCAACAACGCCAATACAATCAAGTGCCGCCTCCTGATGGTTCTCAGCCAAGGCGTCCCATGGGTCCCAGAAGAACCCACTACCCACCGCTGCCGGAGACCCTCTCCGACATATTCTTGGCCTTGCTCTCCACAGACGCCATTAGGCTCCCTCCTGAGAGACCCCTGAACCCGAGCGTGGATCAAACTCGGTACTGTGTGTTTCATAGGCAGCCTGGTCATACCATCGACCAGTGCTTTACATTCAAGGACCTGGTGTACGACTTGCATGAGCAGCACAGGATAGATTGGACAGCCCTCCGGCAAGTAATCGGAGACATCAAAGAGAGGCAGAGACAGCAGCAGCAGCAAAGGCAGCAGCGCCAGCCACCCCCTCCGCAACAGCAACAGCAGCAACATCAGCAGCCACTGCAGGATCTCGGGATCGTCCACAACCCCTTACCTAACCATCCACCAGCTCCGAACCCACCACCGCCACAGCAACCTGCCCAGGTAAACCCCATCGTCCACCACCCTTCTCCGCAAGCAAACTGGACGTACGATGATGAACTGGACGTTCAGCAGATGATGGCCATTAACCAATATCCTATCCAATCCCGAACAACACAACCAGCCCATGCGGCTCCCCAATCAGTCCCTCCTATAGTTTCCATGGCCAACGCCGTCATACTGCCCGTCAGTTCAGCATCCGCGCCAGCTGCTAGCTCACCCATCATCTTACCCTTCGCTCCACCTGTCTCCATCCCTCTACCCCCTATCATATCCGCTCCCTCACCCCTCATCCTACCACCCCCTAGGCTGGACCAACCCTCCGCCGCAACATTATCCTCCGCCAGACAGCCACCCACCAATCCAACCACCCTACGGAGCGGGCGAGTTTTCGCCGCCCATACCCACCTATCTCCACCACCACCACTTCCACAAACCCCTAACAGGTCCTGTAGCCGCCACAGCAACAGCAAGCTCAGCAACAAGATGAGGGTTGATTGAGCCATTGCTGGAACCCATTACGACATCCTCAAGCACCTGGACCACGTGCCAGCCAAGATCTCCATTCTGGAGCTGATAAAGAAGTCTAAAGAGCACTAGGAAGCCCTGAGGAATTTCCTGCAGAAGGTGGTAGTGAATGAAGACATGATGGCAGACAAGCTACCCAGTGCCCTGGCCATGGTGACTCGCGGGCCGGCAATCACATTTGCAGAGAATGAATTAGCCCCCCCAGAAGCCAGGAGGCTCCCCTCTGTGTCACCCTAGTCATCAACCATATAGCAGTGGGAGCAGCACTGGTCGATACGGGGGCATCCATAAATGTCTGCCCGCTAAGCACCCTGAGGGCCTGTGAGTTATCAGAAAGTATGCTGAGGCCGACGCCCACCACCATTGCCGCATACGACAATTCTAGAAGATCCTGCCACGGCATGGTGACTGTGCAAGCCGAACTGGGACCCCTCGCCATCACAGTGGACTTCTACGTCCTAGATATCGATCCCATGTTCAAGGCAATCCTGGGACGTCCATGGTTAGAGTCACTAGGGGCTGTACCATCTACCGCACATCAGTGCTTAAAGTTCCCCTTCCAAGGGCGAATTATCAAGGTCAAAAGCATAGCCACCGCCCACTCTGTAGATGCTCTCCACGATACCCACCTCCCAGCTGTGTGGCCAGCCAACAAACCCATCGTCTCGGTGCTAGACATCAACTACCCCTGGAGCTACACGTTCCAGTCCCAGCGAGAGGTCAACCTAGCCCAGGTCAATGCGGTAAAAAGAAAGGAGCCACTAAGCACAAAGGGGTGGCAAATTATGATGAAGTTGGGGTATGAAGAAGGCAAGGGCCTAGGGGCAGAGCTACAAGGTATAGTCAAACCCATCCCCGACATCGTCATGAAAAGCCGATGGGGCTTAGGATATAGGGAGAAATCCAAACCATGGTCATCCAGCACATCCACTCTCAAGGCCGACCGAGAGCCACTCACCTGGACACTCTGGTGTCATTTTGTCAGGGGGCCTACCCAGCCTGGATATAACACCGTGGTAGTCGAGGCAGAACTCTCACAGCACGAGGTGCATGGCCGGAACTTCTCCCGGCACATGGCCCCGTTGCTGACCTATCAAGCCCTGGAAGCCCTCCGTCCGACCAGAAGGAGAAAGGTAGGAGACCCAGAGGCTGAGTGGTATAGATGGTTCGACATAGAAGACATCGCCATCGCCTTCAGCCGACTGTTCTGGGAAGAGGAGAGAACCTGGCCGCCAGCTGCGGAAGAATTACTAGATCCTCCCGTTGCTATCACATCCAAAAGGCAGCTCATGAGCGATGCCTCAGATGTAGGAGAGCCGGACATCCCCTACGAGGAGGGGAACACTTTGATGAACTCTGGAGAGGCACCTGCCTAGCCATCCACCCATCCCTCCTGGTTCTCTCCTTCCCAGCCTAGTCCCATCCTCTCCTCCTTTACTGATCCAGCTGACTCCCCAGCTCCTTACGGCGGCGCACAGCCTTCTCACACCCCAGCTCCCACCGGCTGTCCTCTCCGCCCTTCAAGCTGATCCAGGTGACCACGAGGTCACCCTCTCCTGTTGCATGCTCTCCTCCGATCTCCAAAAAAAAACGTCCACTTTCAAATGCACGTTGAGGTCGAGGAGCCGGCATACGTCCTGCACTCTGCTGATCAGGGGCACCCCTCGACTGAGGGTCCCCCTCCTGCTCCTTCATTAGGAGCCATTCTCTTCGAGGACACCATGTCCTCCCCCAGTCCTGTAGAGTCGTCTAGTTTAGGAGAGTCTAGGGTAGGTGAGTCTAGAGTAGATAGGCCTAGGATAGAGAGTCAGGTCAGCCCGCCATCCGCCAGTTCCAAGCACCGTCCTAGGAAGCAGCGGGGAAAAGCTTCCCCGGAGATATCTTCAAGAGCTAGCTCGGCGGTGTCAAGCGCTGCTATTGATAGAGGAATTCACGAGAGAAGCACTGGTTTGAAGAGTGTTTGAGCAGGATGGGGTGTTCATAGACGACGGGTTTGGTGTCTACGAAATAATGAATGATGAGGACCCAGTCGATGAAGAGGATAGCGAAGTAGATGACGCTGCCGAAAAATATGCCAGTGGAGTAAGGAGGTTCGATGAGCCCACAACGGCAGTGGATGAATCTACTAAGGAAGTCAACCTCGGAACAGAAGAAGACCCTAGGATTGTGATAATCTCAGCAAACCTCCCTCCTGATGAAGAAGAGGAATTGGTGCAAATCCTAAGGGAGTACAAGGACTCATTCGCCTGGTCTTATGAGGACATGCCCGGCCTAGACCCCTCTTTAGTGGAGCACCGACTGGTACTGAAAGAAGGGGCAAAGGCAATCAAGCAGAAACTCCGAAGGTTCCACCCACTCACAGCCCTGAAGATGAAGGACGAAGTAGACAAACTCCATAAGGCTAGATTCATCAGGGTAGTGCTATATCCGAACTGGGTGGCCAATATAGTCCCTGTCATGAAGAAAGACGGCAAAGTCAGAATCTGCATCGACTTCAGGGATTTGAATAAGGCATGTCCAAAGGACGACTTCCCGCTTCCTCATCTTGATGTGCTAATCGACAATACTGCTGGGTATGAGACCCTCTCATTCATGGATGGGTACTCAGGCTACAACCAGATCCGTCTCGCTCCTGAAGATCAAGAAAAGACATCCTTCACCACGCCCTGGGGAACATACTGTTACGTAGTCATGCCATTTGGGCTGAAGAATGCTGGTGCTACCTACCAGAGGGCGATGATGGCTATATTCCACGATATGATCCATGTCTATGTTGAAGTCTATGTGGATGACATCTTGGTGAAGTCAAGGACCAGGAGAGAACACCCCGAGATCTTAGCCAAGGTGCTGCAGAGAGCTAGGGAGTATCAGCTGAAGATGAATCCAAAGAAGTGTGTGTTCGGGGTATCATCAGGTAAGCTGCTAGGCTTCATAGTCAGTAAGCGGGGCATTGAGATCGATCCGAACAAGGCCAAGGCAATAGCAGAGATGCCTCCTCCAAAGAATATCGCACAATTAAGAGGGCTAATCGGGCGTTTGCAATTCATCAGAAGATTTATCTCCCAGCATTCGCAAAGATGCCGCCCATTTTATGATCTCTTGAAAGGAGGGGCAAAATTCGAATGGAATGATAAATGCCAAGCAGCCTTCGATGAGCTGAAGAGTTATCTCATGAATCCCCCAGTCTTACAGCCTCCTGTACCCGGAAAGCCGCTAATCCTATATCTCTCAGTCATTGAGGACTCCCTAGGAGCTGTCCTGGCACAACATGACGAGTCTGGGAAAGAAAGGGCAGCATACTACCTCTCTAGGCTCTTCAACCCCGCTGAATCCAAGCTCACTACCGCGGACAAAACTTGTGCCGCACTCGTGTGGGTAGTCCAAAAGCTCAAGCACTACTTCTTAGCCCACGAGGTCAAGCTGATCTCAAGGATGGATCCACTCCGTTATCTTCTTGAAAAGCCCGTCCTTTCTGATCGGCTGGCACGCTGGCAAAGTTTCCTCTCCCAGTTTGACATATCCTTTGTGGTCCAAAAGGCCGTCAAGGGGTATGCCATCGCCGAGCATCTAGCCCATCTCCCGCTCCCCCACAGCGACTCCCTCCGAGAGGGATTCCCCGATGAGGAACTCTCAGTCATAATCAAAGACCCCTTCTGGTCCCTTCATTTCGATGGTGCGCTCAACTCTCAGGGACGGGGCATTGGAGCCGTGCTGCTTACCCCGGAAGGTATCACCATCCCCTTCGCATATCAACTCACCTTCCCCGCTACCAACAATATGTCAGAGTATGAGGCTCTCCTTGCTGGTCTCAAGCATGCTTATCTGCTGGGGGCATCACACCTCAGAATTATAGGAGACTCTCAGCTCGTCCTGCGGCAGGTGCTCTCAACTTACCGCACTCGTGACCCAAAGCTCAAGCCATATCAAGACCTGGTCACGTTGCTGGCAAGGCAGTTCCGTAAGCTTGTCTATATCCACACTCCCCGTTCTCAAAATATCCTGGCTGACGCGCTGGCGTCGCTAGCCTCATCTCTATCCTTCCCTCTGAGCCGCCGGACTGAGACAATCATCGTCCAGCGTCTCGACATTCCATCTACCCAGGATCCTTGGTTTAGCGACCTTAGGGCAACCTTAGAAGAGAAGGCTAGGAGAAGAGGAGCACAGCAAGTCATGTTAACTGAGCTCGAGGAGATCTTGAATGAAGAGGAACTGCCATGGTACTTTGAGATAGAGCAGTACTGCAGGGATGGAACATATCCTGAAGGGGCAAGCGCAGAGGACCGCAGGGCCATCAGAAGAGCCGCCTTAAGGTACACAGTTGTCGGAGAAGTTCTGTACAGGCGAGCCCTTAATGGAGTCCTTTTAAGGTGCCTTACCGATGACGAAGCTTGGAAGTGGTGGAAGGGGCCCATGCTAGCGAATGCGGAGGGCACATCAACAGTCAGATGCTAGCAAAGAAGATCATTAGGCAGGGCTATTACTGGCCAACCCTAGAAGAAGACTGTACCATCTACGTCCGTAGGTGTGTCAAGTGTCAACTCCATGCCGATAAGATCCATGCCCCTTCCTCCTCACTACACCCACTCTCCACACCATGGCCATTCTCCATGTGGGCTTTCGACATTGTCGGCCCTCTTGGTGACTCTAATGCTCAAACCAAACAGAAGTCATTCATCTTAACAGCAACTGAGTATTACACCAAGTGGGCGGAAGCTGAAGCCTTCACAGAAATCAAAGCATCCACGGTGTGCCGCTTCATCATGAGAAACATCATCTCGCGGTTCGGAGTACCAAGCAGCATCGTCACGGACAATGGGCCGCAATTCATCGCGCAGGAGCTCCAGGACCTCTGTAAGAAATACAACATCACGCTGCATCATTCATCGCCGTATTACCCACAAGGCAATGGCCAAGCTGAAGCAACGAACAAAACCCTTCTTAAAATCTTAAAGAAAACCTGTGAGTCGCATAAATTCGCCGACTGGCCAGAAAAGCTAATAGAGGCTCTATGGGCCTACCGCACCTCCGTCCGCACTCCCACGGGACAAACCCCGTACGCTCTCACCTACGGGATGGAGGCGGTAGTTCCATATGAGATCCTAATTCCTTCACTAAGAGTCCAACTAGACAAGGAACTTAATCTTGATGAGCGTCGAGAGGCGTTACTAGTCCAATTGGAACTCTTAGATGAAAGGCGGCTTATGGCAGCCGACCATGTGCTTTCCTACCAAAGGCGAATCTCAAGGTCTTTTCAAAAGAAGGTAATTGAACGAAAATTCCAAGAGGGTGATATGGTCTTGAAACGCATCTTTATCAAGCCCGGAGGTCCTAGGTCCAAATTACAACCTAATTGGGAGGGTCCGTACGTTGTGAGGGAGGTCTACCCTGGAAACGCATATCGCTTAATTAATGCTGAGGGCGTCGAGTTATCACATCCGTGGAACGGGTTGTACCTCAAACGTTTCTATCCTTAGGCCTATAGGTGTGAGGCCACGACACCTAGATCGGGGAGTAGCCCCATGTTGGGAGTCTAAAATACCTCTCTAATCGCCAAGGGCTGCTCTAAGTTGCGATTAACACACACGCACACGGCAAGCCCGGATAACTGCACTTGGAAGATGCTGCAATTATGCAGGCTCTACTCTAGCGATGCCTCGGTCATTCTCCCTAATCGGTCGAAGTGTAGGGGCAAAAGGGTCGTAAGGGTGAGGTCGTCAACCTACAGCATACCCCGACGAGAGGAAGTCTCAAACAGGGACGGTCAAAATAACAAAAGGGCAAAAGAAGGAAAAAATAAGAGAAATCCATAATACAATAGGGGCATGGCAAAGAGTGGCAAAGTCCCCGCGGGACACTAATGAGCCCGGTCGTACGCATGCCCCAAAGCAAAGCAAGTCCATGATAAAGACCATAAAGTCCCTCCACAACAGACCCAATCTCCGAATGGTATGCTGTAGGAAGTAGCCGAACCCAACGTCCTCATACCCACACAAGACTTTCCTTAAATAATCTTCCGTTTCTCCCTATAAGGCTGATTCACCTCTAGGGTGGGGCCAAATTAATCATAGCGTCAACTAAGGGCAAGTTTTCCGAGGCATTGTCACACCAATGCACGTCCTAACTTAGAAAGCCCTGTGGCGAGAACCAGAGGTGATCAAGATTCCTAACCAGCGGCTCGAATCGGTTTAAGTGTTGTGGCCCGAAGATGCGAGTACCTTCCGTCTCGCGTGTCTTATTTTAGGAAGGGCCAACGCCGGCTTTAGGCGCTAACAAAACCCCAAAAAAATCAAATATTTCCAAAACCCCAAAAAATCAAATATTTCAAAACCCCAAAAAAATCAGATATTTCCAAAACTCCAAAAAAAAAAAAATCAGATATTTTCAAAACTCCAAAAAATCAAATACTTTCAAAAACTTCAAAAAAATCAAATAGTTCCAAAACCCTAAAAATCAAATATTCCAAAAAACGTTAAATCATTCCAAGCCGATTTGCATGCATTTCATTTGTTTATTCGCATCTTTTGCCTATTTAATAAGGCTTAGCCCCTTGACAAATTATCAAGGTCACTCACTCGTCTTTTTTTAAGGCAAGGGGCTAAGCCTAAGAACAGATCTAACTTGTTTTGTGGTTGTCTAAGTGTGCAGGACGGAAAAGAAAGCGGCACTCATATCTCACTCGTCGCTCTCACTCAGTCACAAACCATAAAAAAAAAAAAAAAAAAGGGTTCCATTTCATTCCATTCTATTCATATCATGTACAAAAGAAAAGAGCAAAAAGTACAAGCCCTCAGCCGCTCTCCCCTGTACCCTCAGGCGGGCGGGGAGATGGGGGGGCCATCACTCTCGGCCCTGTCTCACTCCCCTCGGGCGCCCTCTCGCGCCGTCGCCGCTCCTCCTCCTCGTTCCTCCGCCGTCCGGAGGAACCCGTCAGATAATGCCCAGCGGACCCGCTCGGGATACCGCTCCGGCTGGTCACTGAACGGCTACGTCCGACCAGGGCTAGGGCTCTCTCTAGCCCCCTCATCTCGGATCGCAGCATGTCGCTGCGATGCCTCTCCTCCACCAGCTGCGTGCGAAGGTCCCCAGCCTCGGCGCGCAGTCGCACCGCCTCCTCCGCGTCCTGCTGCCAGCGCGCCGCCGCCTCCGCCTCCTGGCGCCACCGTGTCGCCTCCGCTGCCTCGGGGCGTAGGCGTAGCTCCGCCATCTCCGCCTCCAGCGCGGTCGTCCGCGCCAGGGCGGTCCTCAGCTCCTGCTCCTGCAATGCCAAACATCCTGTCAGGTTTCACCAAAAGGGCAAAACTCAAGGGGCATCTAGAGTAAGAAACCTACCCGCTCCCGCAGCTGGCCGAGGGCGTCCTCCGCTCGAGCCGTCGCCGCCGCTAGCTGGCCCTCCAAGACGGAGCGGCCAGGGTCCTCCCGAGAGGAAGAGGCACCGCCCACCATCTGCTGGGCCCTCTCCAACTCCCCCCTCTGCAAAAGAAACACCACAGGGTCAGTCAACCAAAATCAGGATTAGAAGGGAAGGGTGCAAAGTTACTCACCAGCTGGTCCACCACCGCCTGGAGGTCGTCGCGCTGCTGGATGGTGGAGTGGAGGATGCCCTCAAGCGAGGTGATCCGCCCCTCAGGGTCAAGCTGCAAACACAAGTCAAGTCAGTCGCACAATCAAATCAGGAATCCAGAAGAAGACTGAAAGCAGTAAAGACTCACCGGTCGTCGGGACCCCTTGTACACCTGGGCCCCGTACTTCCGGGCGTATGCCCGGAAGTAGTCCTCATCGCTGGTGGCCTCGGAGACCACCTCCGTCCCTCGTCGCTCCCAGTCGTCCAGCTGCTCCCGGACCCGGACCGTCCAGTCCGTGACCTGCTGGATCCCACGGAAGCTCCGGCCTGGCCTCTCCCAAGATCGCTGTCGGGACGGGAACTCCACCACCGCCTGGTGGAGTCCCAGAGTACGTGCCACCAGCCGGTGGTGGAGCGGAACCACTGTGTTGAAGCAATGCAGCCAAATGTCCCTACCGAAGTAGGGACGGCCTCGCTCCACCCACGGCTGGGCGGCGTCACTCTCCCCGACATAGGGGGTCCACTGTACCTGCACACCCAAAAGCCAAAACTCCGTCAGTCAACCATCAAATAGGCAAAGTAAAGAGGGCAAGGTTAGAAGCACTTACATGTCCAAAAGGAGTGGTGTCCAGCGCATCGTGAATCATGGTCACCTGGCGCCGCAGGGACCGCTCATCTCGGCAAAACCGCCAGCGCTGTAAGAGCGGTACAGCGCCGCGTCGCCTCGCCACCCCTCGGCCTAGGGAGGGGAGGTGGTAGTAAGCCCACACCTACGAGAGCAACACAAGTCAGTACCACAGTCAATAAACAAGCAGGAAAAGCAGCAAAGGGCAAGGGTAGAAACGTACCTGTAGAAGTGGGAAGAAGCCCGCGACACCCGTCACCCTGCTAGAGGTGCCCAGACTGTCGAAGAGGTGGGCCAGGAGGGCCGCACCCCACGCGTAGTTGCCCACGCTGGACAGATCCTCCAGCAGGGGCAAGCAACGGCAGCCCACCGGGTCCCCTCTGGTCCCCAGGATCAGCTTCCCGATCACCAGCGTCAGGAATCGCCGCAGGTCCCTGTCCGCTGCCTCTCCCTCCTCCTCCGCCATCACCGCTCTAGCACCCTCGGTCATCCGGTCCATATGCTCCGCCGGTCCCTCTCCTGTCTCGCGCCGCGCGCTCGCCACGCCCAGGCTCGCCTGCAGCGCCGTCCGCTGCACTAGCGAGGACCTCTCTCCCCTCACCTCCAGTCCCAGTAGCCTCTCCACGGCTCCTGATAGCTGGTATAGGTGGTCCCCGTCACCGCCTGGCCATCCACGCGCAGGCCGGTGATCCGCACTACGTCTTCCAACGTAGGGACCATGTGTCCCCACGGAAGAGGAAGGCGTGGCACTCTGGGTCCCACCTCTCCTTCAGCGCCTGGATGAGTGCCACATCCGGCGCCAACTCCTCCAATCTCAAGAATGGCCCGAAGCCCATCCCCTCCAGTCGGCGTACCTGGAAGTCCGGAAGGCCGTCATAGATCGCCCGGATCACTGCCCACCCGAGTCGGGACCGCAACTCAGTTTGCAAGGCAAACACCAAAAGGGGTCAGAAATCAGAAAAAGGGTCAAAACACTCTCTGCCCTGCTAAAGCGACAAGGGACCTGTCGCCTTCTGAAGACGACAGACCCCCCTGTCGCTTTAAGACCCTCATTGCGACAGGCCCCCTGTCGCCTTCTTTAAGGCGACATGGGGGGCTGTCGCCTTCTGTCTGGTAATACGACAGGGGGTCTGTCGCATTACCAGGGCCGAACCGAGACGGAGTTTCCTCCGTTTTTCGGCCGTTCCTTCGGGCAAACCGCCCTACAATCGGGTGCTCTGCACCCCCCACATCCCATATTCAAAGTGTAGGGTTCGGAGACCTACCTTCTTGGGCCCGACCGGCTCGTCCTCGTCACCGGCATCACCACGGGCTCCTCCTCCATCGGCACGGCCGGAGGGACCTCCGGGGCCGCCGTAGAGGTCCCCTCACCCAGTTGCCGACGCCGGATTGATTTCTTGCGTCGCCGGCCACCGCCCTCACCGCCTTGGCCGCCTTCTCCGCCACCCTCCATCACACCGTCGAGAAAGAGAGAGAGAGATAGGAGAGAGAGGGATGAGAGAAAGGGGAGAGAGGAAGGAGATGAGAGAGAGAAAGGGAAGGCTCGCCGGAGAAAGGGAGGCCGGAAGAAGGGGAAATCCTCGGAATCGCCGGAGCAAGCCAAAGAAGGGAAGGAGAGGGAAGAAGAGAAAGGGCGCCCGGCCCTAAGTTCAAATCGCCTCGGGTCCTGTGAACGCGACAATGTCCCTGTCGCCTTCTCAATGAGGGTCGCGACGTGCAGTCTGTCGCCTTCACTTTAGTGGTTGCGACATGCTCTCCGTCGCCTTCTGGATCGCGACACCGCCTATGTCGCCTTATCAGGTCTGTGCACCAACTTCTAAAAGGCTCAATGTTCATTGCAATAATTCCATGATCACACCAAATGAAAAGCTATGAAAAATAAAAAAATCAACATGTTGCCCTTACATCAAGCATCAAATCCACCAAGTCCCGTCAAAGTATCAAAAGTACAATCACATCTCCAGCTCGCGGTCCGCAAGTGGCCGAAGCTTCTCGTGTTCCCGGAGGTACGCCTGGTACGTCTCCCGGTCCTCGTCAAGTCTCGGTGGGAGCGCGTGCATGGCACACGTCCTCCACAAGGCCAGTGCGCTTCGCACAGCCTGCTCGTCCTCCGGGGTCCCCAAGCGCCGTCTTTTCACAGGAGGAAGATGTGATGGTGGCAGTACTCTCGTCCTTGGCTTTCCGATCTGCAAGTAGCACCGCTGTGGGTTATAGAGAACGGTCGCCGTGTTTCCTATCAGCTGCAAGTCCAAGCCGCGTCCGAGTGGTAGCCGGATCTCCGCTCCGCGCAGCGCCGCGATGTCCAAAGCGAAGTGCTCCACCGGCAGGGTGCTGAAGTAGAGGCGCCACGCCTTCCTCGTCTTCTTGTCGGCCGTCCTACATAAAACTTTGTCCGAAAAGTTGGCCGCGCCGCCAATGAAGTTCAATGGATGGCACCCGAAGATCCGACAGTCAGTGGTGGGGTTATCAACAGGTCTAAACTTTACCCTCACACCCAACCAGCACTCTAGAAGGATCATAGAGCCGTAAAGGAAACCACCCGTGGAAGCTGAAGTGAGACCCGAGTAGAGGTAGGCCAAGACCGCGTGTGAAAGAGAAAGTCCCCGCCATACCCCGCTAATTGCACTAAGGCTCGCATAATCTATAAGGTGATCCCCGGACGGGAAAAGGACTACACCACATAGGCATATGGCCACGGCCTTTGCAATTTCCCGATGGTCCGTAGTCTTGTTCTTGCATTGGGATATGACCCACTTAGACAATGGAACCAAGTGTATGGATTGTGGGCTAATCATGGTATGGATATCCCCCGGGTCAGTCATAAACTCCCCTAGGATAAGCTTTGGGTTAATGGGTTCGACGGTATAGCTTATGTTGTGCTCGTCCCCCGGTTTAGTTTTAGGGAGAGCTAGAAAGGCCTCGACCTCCTCTAGAAGGACGGTCGCCTCAAACTTGGGAAAGATGAAGGTATGGGTTTGTGGGTGCCATAACTCTATCAAGGCCGTGATGCTATGCCAATCGAAAGAAATTTTGTGGTAGTTATGGGCCGCTATCAATACTCCACCCAATCCCCACTCCCTCAAGAATCTAATGACAAACATGGGTAAGGACTTGATCATTGGGGTGATCCAAGTGAGCTTAGAATAGCGGCGGGATCCCGGGAAGAGCTAGAAGAGGAGAAGAAAAAGGCAAAAGAGAGGGTAAGAAGAAGAAGGAGACCAAAATTAATGAACAAATTCGGAGTTCAAAATGCATGAAAATTGAAAACACCAAAACTCACCTCCCTCACTTCCTTGCATTGGCTCAAGTGATTGGGGACGTCCGTCACCCTCAGGAGCGCCTCATACGCCGTCCGAGCACGCTTCGGACCTTCATAAGCCATCTCCCCATCCATGGAAGCAAGATGAGCTCTCCTCATAGCCATAGAAGCTTGCAAAGCTTGAAGAAAGGAAGAGAGAAGAGAGAGCTCCGAATTTGGCCTCTCATCCCCTTTATTTATAGAGCCTTAGCACTCCTAATCCTGCTAGAAAGAGGAAGGGGAGACCCATTGGGAGTAGGACTTTGAGTAGAAGGCAATAGGAGTCCAAATAAGAGTCAAAACCAAATCATATGCTGAAAGCTTTTGAGCTCGGGCTGAGGAAACTGTGAAAGCGACATATCGACCTGTCGCCTTCAAGGTGGCGACAGGCCTTGTGTCGCCTTCTTCAGTTAAGCATCGCGACAAGCCCTATGTCGCCTTCTAATCACTCTATGCTGTCATGCTTATTTCTTTGTGACTGTGCAAGATGTTTGCACATATGCTTTGATATCATTGTCTAGTTTATTGCTTTGATTATTGAAAATCTATAAAAATCCAGAAAATTCAAAGGCGTCCGTCAGGTAAGTCAGGTAAGTATCTCTAACCTTAATCCCTTCGCATTACTATATGGTATCTACGCTATTATATCAGCTCAAGGACCGGCTGGTTCCCAGTGTGTTTCAGGATCTGAGTTCCCCTCCATCAAAAACGAGGATGATCTAGATGCACGCTGCTAATCGCTGGATAGGCCGTTGGGTGATATGACTCGGGAACGATGGATTCTATCGCACGTCGGGGATGCGAAGTGTCTTGACCCTTGCCCATATTGTCTAGCAATATTTTCCTTGGGTATTTGTTATTTTCTCCTTTCTTTGCATTCGCTTTTATGATTTTCTTTATTTTAGCCCAGCATGCATCATGTAGGAAATTTTGAGCTTCATGAATCATGATTCGTCGAAGTCAGCTTCTCAATGATGTCCCAACACAGATTCTCATCTTCCAGACAAGAATT
Organism: Colocasia esculenta; assembly: GCA_014218235.1. Lineage (NCBI taxonomy): Eukaryota > Viridiplantae > Streptophyta > Magnoliopsida > Alismatales > Araceae > Colocasia > Colocasia esculenta. The sequence continues at coordinate 115,307,401 of CM024762.1, forward strand.
CCATTCCAAATTTGAAAGTTTTCCTCGAGCTTCCAGCTCGGTTCAGTCCGCCAATGATGGTTCCTATGCAGGATTCCTCTCATCTCCATTCATTATAACAGTCATCCCTTTATCCCCGATCCGCTCATTAGTCGTGACCCGCTCGAAGGCCAGAGTCGAATTGACCTGCCGGGCAGCCACCTATCCCCTAATGAACAAAACCTGCACGCTAAAAATAGCCAGGGTACCTCTTGAATCAGGAGGTTGATCATTCTTTTCTTTGATTTTCATTCGTCTCAAGTAGGAACCATCCTCGCACTCTGTTCCCAGCCATGTTCGAAGTCAGCCGGAAAATCCTCGCTGCTTGTTCGTCCAGAATGGGTGTCTCTTTACCTTGATGCCCGCTTTTCAGCTCATTCCGCTTCATTCCCTACATCACCGTTTCACGCCATTTTCGCTCCATTTCCACTCCACTCCCTTGCAAAACAGGCACCATGGAGGGGCAATCTGTAGACACCCATTTCTGACCCATAAGTCGAGCAAAATCCCTTGTCGTATCATTGACGCCGCACGTTGGCTCATCATCGTCAAGCTGGCTTTCTCCGATCATGACATCATCCCCATTAGTTCATCGCCCTGGAGGACTCTTCCTGGTCAAATCAATCTCTCTTGCTATAGCTCTCTGAGTATAGAAGTCCGATGTTTCGTCTGAAGGCTGTGCATAGTTGTTTGGATGACCAAATGCAGAAAAGACCAGAAGGCGACAGGCCCTAGGTCGTCTTCCTGAAAACGACAGCCCCTATGTCGCTACCATAATTCCACATTTTTAATCCTCAGAAAATCGAAAATGACTTGAAGTACCTTTCTATATGAGGAAGGCGACGTATCGAGCAGTCGCTTTCAGAAGGCGACACGATGGCCGTCGCATTTTGGTCTTTAAGCAGGAAACTCAATCCGATGCTAACTTGGACACATGCTATTGATGGTAATTGCTTCTTTTGGACATCCAAATCGAGTCCAAATCTTCTCAAATTTGGAGCAGGCCTTCCTAATATGATCCTTTCTGAGTTCCAATGGCCCTTGCACAGCCATACTTGCCCAGAGTCAGACTCTTGCCCATTATTCCTCTCAGGCCCGAGTTGGGAATAATCACCCATAAAAAGCTTATTTCTCCATCTTTTTGGGCAAGGCCGGATTCTTTAGTTCGCAGAGCAAGAGAGCTTTCTCTTCTCTGAAGAGAGTTCCTTCTCCAGACGACTCAGAAGAGCCCTCCAGGGCGTTTTCCCATCAGCTATCCAATTCTCCCCTCCTTTTCTTCTTTATTTCATCAATTTCATGCATGCATAGTTTGTTTTTTCTTCTAGTCTAGCATTAGAACACGAAACACACACCCATCCTTAGCACCCCGAGGGGTTAAAAGCCCCAATCCTGTGAGTTCCCCCCATAATAGTTCATGTACATGCGTTTTTTATTGAATAGATCTTCTATGCACGAATTCTAATGGGTTTTCTTTGTGTTTGAATCATCTTGGCAGGTGTTTGAAGGTTAGAACGAAGTGAGGCTCCTATCCCTTGGCCGGCTGAGGAGCAGGAAGACAAGAACCCACAACTCTGTCCCTCTAAAGAGAAGGTGACAAGGTCCCTGTCGCGTTCAAGAAGGCGCCAAGCCCGCTGTCGCGTTCAGGACAAAGGAAGGCGAAACTCCCTCTGTCACTTTATCAGGTACGCCTTCCCTCCACCTTCTCTTTTCCAAGGTAGTCAGCCCTCCACGTCTACATCTCTGAGGCGATTACTCTGGTGGCGAATCACGGTCAATTCTTAATCCCTATACTCATAATTTTTAATTCAAAAGGGGATACAAACCCCGTGATTACAGCAGTACTAGTGGCACCTTCCCCACCACCACCACCAGTAGTTGAGGTACCTCCCGTAGTACCTGTACTTCTTGGAGCACCAGTACGGGTAGTCAGTGCGGAGGATCCTACAGCACTAGTAGAGAGATTTTTGCGGTTGCAGCCACCCACATATTCAGGAGGTCCAAATCCCAACACAGCAGAGCACTGGGTGCATGAGATAGAGAGGGTTTTTGTTATTATGAGGTGTTCGCAAGCTGATAGGGTGTTACTAGCTGCCTATCAGTTGTGTGGATTTACACAGGAATGGTGGAGATTGAAGATGTAGACGGCTTTTGCAGGAAGGACAGAGGAAACCATTACCTGGCCAGAGTTTTTAGAAGTATTTAATGATACTTTCTTCTCAGTTCAGATAGAGCAGGCCAAGAGGGAGCAGTTCTGGACATTGCAGCAAGGGAACCTGTCAGTGCTAGAATATCAGATGAGGTTCATGGCGTTGAGTAGATACGCTCCATATGTGGTTACTGATAACACAATGATGGTGGAATATTTTATTCGAGGATTGCGACCAGAGCTTCATAATGCAGTTATTCCTTTGATGTGCAGAACAGTGGAAGACGCAGCGCAGAGAGTAGCAATTCTGGAGAGGACTGTGCAGGCTTGGTAGTCCGGAGGAGTAGGGACAGGTAGCTTCTGGCTTCCGCAGCAGTCCACAGGTATCAGTAAGGGCAAGGCACCCTCAGGAGCATCGTCATCATCAGGGTTTGCAAAGTGGGGTAGTAAAATAAAGAAGATGTTTAGAGGACAAGGAGGCAGAAGGTAGCAGGGTTTTCAGCCGAGTGTTCAGCAGGGCCGAGGTGTTAGGCCAGCACCGGAGGAGTCGTAGCAGAGTACAGCAGGGCAGCCCGCGGCTTTTCTAGATTTTCAGTGTTATAATTGTGAGCAGCCAGGGTGTTTAGCCATAAATTGTCCGCATCCCCGGGAGTACAGTTATGGAAGAGGAGAACCGCAGAAACAATAACCATTCCAGCATCCAGTAGAGCGAGGCAGAGGTGCACCTTTCCAGAGAGGAGGACGGGGTCGAGTTATGGCAGTTACCAGAGCTTAGGCAGAGGCATCCAATTTAATTGAAGGTATATTACCTCTTTTTAACTTTTCTTCTAGAACATTAATTGATTTGGGTGCTTCGCATTCGTTCATTTCCGAAGATTTTATGGATAATATGGTACATCCCCTAGAATGAAGGCAGTGTGAGTTGATTGTAGAGATTCCCTCAGGAGGTTATATGCTTACTTCCTGTTACTTAGATGAGGTTCTGATAGTAATTCAGGGGAATCAGATGCCAGTAAGGTTGTATGCACTTTCATTAAAGGATTATGATGTGATTTTGGGGATGGATTGGTTGGAAGCCTATGGGGCATTGGTGAAGCAGTGTTTGAATTCCAAGGTATGCCCTTTTACACTCCCAAGTTTATTATTTCTGCACTTAGAGCTAGAAAGTTGATAAATGCTGGGTGTGTAGCATATCTTGCTTCAGTTAGTTTAGTAGAGACAGATAAGTCTGTGGAAATGGTACCGGTGGTTCGAGAATTTACAGATGTGTTTCCAGAGGATTTTCCAGAGTTGGCTCCACATAAAGAGGTGGATTTCACAGTTGAATTGCAGCCAGACAGTATGCCTATTTCAAAAGCACCTTATAGAATGGCACCGGAAGAATTGAAGGAATTGAAGAAGCAATTGCAGGAGCTGTTAGAGAAAGGATTTAGGAGGCCCAGTCATTTGCCATGGGGAGCACCAGTGTTGTTTGTTAAAAAGAAAGATGGTAGTTTGAGAATGTGTATTGATTACAGGCAGTTGAATAAGGTTACAATCAAGAATAAGTATCTGCTTCCCAGAATAGATGATTTGTTTGATCAGCTTCAGTTAGCCAGAGTATTTTCCAAGATTGATTTGAGGTTAGGGTATCATCAGCTAAGGATTAAAGAAGAAGACATTGACAAGACAACTTTCAGGACCAGATATGGGCATTATGAGTTTGTGGTTATGCCGTTTGGGCTAACCAATGCGCCGACAACATTCATGAATTTGATGAACAAATATTCCACCCGTATCTGGATAAGTTATTATGGTCTTTATTGATGATATATTGGTATATTCAACATCATAGGAAGAGCATGCGGTACACTTGAGGGTAATGTTGCAGACTTTATGAGATCACCAGCTGTATGCCAAGTTTGGAAAATGTGAGTTTTGGCTGAAGGAAATTCAGTTTCTGGGTCATGTGATTTAAGGTGAAGGTGTTGCAGTAGATCCGTCCAAGGTAGAGGCAGTAATGAAATGGGAAGAACCGAAGACAGTGACAGAGATTAGAAGTTTTCTGGGTCTGGCAGGATATTACAGGCGGTTCATCCAAGATTTCTCAAAGATTGTAGCTCCAATGACAAGATTGACAAGGAAAGGAGTACCATTTGTATGGTCTTCGGATTGTCGCTGTAGTTTTACAGAGCTGAAGAAGAGGCTTACCACAACACCTATATTGAAAATTCCATCAGGCAGTGGCAGATTTGTGTTGTATACAGATGCATCTAGAAGAGGTTTGGGAGCAGTGTTAATGCAACATGAAAAGGTGGTAGCCTATCCATCCAGACAATTGAAGAAGCATGAATAGAATTGTCCAACAAATAATTTAGAGCTAGCAGCAGTTGTGTTTGCACTGAAGATTTGACGACATTATTTGTATAGTGAAATGTTTGAGATATTCACTGATCATAAGAGTTTAAAGTACATCTTCTCCCAAAAGATTTGAATTTGAGGCAGTGCAGGTGGATGGAATATTTGAAAGATTATGACTTTAGTTTGGCATATCACCCAGGCAGAGCTAATATGGTAGTAGATGCACTGAGCAGAAAGGCAGTTATGAATCAACTTATGATTAGAGAATGGAAATTGAATGAAGAAGTGGCAGAAAATTCATTATATGTGCCAAATAGTCAGCGACGAGCAATATTAGCAAATAGTGCAGTGGAACCTTCTCTATATTGGCAGATAGTGGAAGCACAAAGAACAAATGAAAATTTAGTTGATATTGTGAGAATGGAGGAAGTGACACTTGATGATGACAATGTGGTTAGGCTTAAGGGCCAATTGTATGTTTCAGCAGATGCCGAGGTGAGGCAGAAAGTGTTAGAGGAAACTCACAAGTCCAGATACACCATCCATCCAGGCAGCACCAAGATGTATCAAGATTTGAAGAAGCACTTCTGGTAGCCTAATTTGAAGAAAGAGATTGTAGAATTTATAACAAGATGTGCAGTATGTCAGCAAATAAAAGAAGAGCACTAGAGGCCAGGAGGACTGTTGCAGCCATTACCCATTCCACAGTGGAAATAGGATGATATTGCCATGGATTTTGTAGTTGGATTGCCCAGAACAGCAACATGTCATAATGGTATTTGGGTTTTTGTGGACAGATTGACCAAAGTTTGCAGATTATTAGCAGTAAGTATGTCATGGACTGTGGATAGATTAGCTAAATTATATGTAGACAGGATAGTACCTTTGCATGGGATTCAAGTTACTATTGTTTCAGATCGAGATCCCAGGTTCACTTCAGGTTTCTGGAGGAGTTTGCAGAGAGTAATTGGTACTGAATTGAGGTACAGTTCTGCTTATCATCCACAGACAGATGGGCAAACAGAAAGAACCATACAGACTATAGAAGATATGCTGAGAGCTTGCTGTCTAGTATGGGGAGGTACTTGGGAGCATCACTTGGGTATGGTAGAGTTTGCATATAATAATAGTCATCATGCAAGTATTGGAATGGCACCATATGAAGCATTATATGGCAGACCGTGCAGGACACCACTGAATTTGCATGAGGTAGGTGAGAGACAGGTTATGGGTCCAGAGTTAATTCAGCAATGTGCAGAAATGGATAAATTTATTAAAGAAAAACTTCAAACATCGTAGAGTCATCAAAAGAGCTATGCAGATACCAGATGCAGGCCATTGCAGTTTGAAGTTGGTGATTATGTATTTCTGAAAGTTTCTCCTACCAAGGGTGTGCTCAGGTTCAGCAAGAAAGGCAAATTAAGTCCGAGATATGTTGGTCCATTCCAGATATTAGAGAGAATTGGTGAAACAACTTACAGATTGGATCTCCCAGTAGATTTCACATATGTCCATGACGTGTTTCATGTTTCTATGCTCAAAAGATATATCCGAGATCCGTCCAAGGTGGTTAGTTACCAGAGAGATGATTTGAAGCCAGATATGACAATGCCAGAATATCCAGTACAGATTACAAGCCGTAGAACCTAAAAGCTAAGGAATAAAGAAATTGAACTAGTGAAAGTCAGATGGGAGAATAGACAGGGCGGAAAGGAAACATGGGAATTAGCTGAAGAAATGATGAAAGCGTATCCATACTTGTTTGAGTAAGCCTTTAATTCTTTTAGGTGATAGTACCATGCTTGTTTGATTGAAAATTTTTGGTGTCGAGCTTTCTTCTTAAATTTCGAGGACGAAATTTCTTTTAGGTGATAGTAATGTAGCATATTGACCGTTCGGATTGTGGCTTAGTGGTTCTTGTCACGCCCCGATGCGGAATATCGAAACGCGAGGCAGTTGCAAGTAAACGGGTATAAAGCAAGTACTAGACATCAAACCATTGCACAATGAATAAACCCTAAAGCAAATTCATTTCATCAATAATCTTTCCAAATGTCTAGTTACAACCACTAATACTAGAGCCATTCTATATGGCCCAATTACATTAAAATAAAGTAAAAGACTAAACTAAAACTCTATCATAGTACTAGGACACTAGGGTACTCATGACGTCACTCCTGGTCATTCCCGTCCTCTTGAGTGTATGTATCATCCTCGGTTTCACATGAGGACACAACGACAAATAATGCAGGGTGAGCGATAACGTCCAGTAGAACTTAAATCTCAATAGTCAAGCAGGCTGTAATTGATTAATGTATTAAATACAGAGTAACTAATGACAGTGCGAGAGAGTCAAGTAAAAGATAGTAGGATAGCGCATGATCAAAATAGCAAGACTTTCCAAAAATAGCACAAGTGTCGGGAATAGCATAAAAATAACAGGATGGCCATAGCACAATAGCTCAAAATAGCAATAGCACAACGAGTATAGCATAGCACTTTGTTGTCAATAGACAACGAGAGAATATATCACTTTTTGATTGTCATTTAGATAGTCGAGATAGATAGCACTCGAGTGTAATGCCAAACACTTTGATCATTTAACTCCCATGGGCACTAGCACTTTCGGGCGCACATCACAGGACCAGATCGGGCCCTTTATATTTTGCCAGGCATTGGTTATATTGTTTATCTTTAGACAATCAGTCAATGGCCAATATAGAGTACCAAGAAATAGATGAGAGCACTAGATGAACAGACGAGATAGTAGAGAGAACGTGAATAGATGAGCGAGTAGAGTATAGATGAGAGCTAATGGACATTGCACTTAACATGTCGAGTAAACAGGCGATAGTAACAGTTGCACAACACGCGCACTTGGTGTTGGCAGTCAGGTGGAAGTCACTACCATTCCACTGGCCATGTTATGCACAGGTCCAGAGGTCCGACGTGATTCAAGATAAGAGTGAACTTCTAATAGCCGTTTGGATCTTATTGATCCCTAAAGGGGGTACTAGGTGTTAGGGTACAACCGGCTCGTCGACTATGTGTGAATCCATGGACAGAGGAGACTTACGGAGGCCTTGAACAAAGACTCACTAGTTCGGCAGAAGGAGTATCCAACGGAGAGTTCGTCCAAGTCAAGAGAGTGTGTATATATAGAAACAAGTGCTCGACGTTCTAGAGGAATTCTAGAACAGTGGAGCATCAATATCGATGTTCCAAAACAACGCGAGGATTGAAAACAAGTTCATTTATAAATAAGGCAATCTAATTGCATAAGTTATCAAATATATTAGGTAACATGTTCACGCTAATTAAGCCATATATGGATGGTTCAAAGTGTGTGCACATGGGACAAGAAATCATTGACATGAAAAGGTCATGTGATTAACTTTTATTAATTTAGAATACCTTTAATATGTACAACTTCATTTTTTCTGAAATTAAGACAGTTAACAAGACCTGGAATTTACTGCAGAACATCAAGACTTGCAAAAATGTGAGTTTTCTTGAAAAAATCCTGAGATCGCGACGGACCCTTGTATGGGTCGCGATAGGGATAGAACAAATCACGACAGGTCGGGCAGGACAAGCGCTCGGATCGCGACAGGGGCATGAAGGGAACGCGACGGGTTCTGGGCAGACCGGGCAGCAGATCACGACGACAGGTCTGTCGCGATCTGATCGCGACAGAGGTATGGTTGCGACGGCCTTGTGAATGCGGCCTATCGGGCCGTCGCGTTCACAGGGTCCGTGCCAGAGTCCGACAGGGAAAGGACAGAGCATTGGATTGCGGACCAGACCTTCCCTGTTTTGACACATGGTTGTTCTAAAACTAAGAACAAATTGTATAGTGCATGAAAAATTGCAAAACCAGTTTTAAACAGTTCCAGACATGCATGGGTACTTCCAGTAAATCAGAATCGGAAAGCAACGAGGGTTTCGACATGGTTTAATAAAGAGTATTCATGATGAACATAGAACTATGTACAGTTGGGATCAACGAATTAATTTGCATAATAGGGTGGATGGAAATTAGGGCTTTCAGGGGCAAAAGAAACCTAACATCCATCAGAATCTTCAATAAAAATCTCATGGTATGAGGACGAGTATACATGAAGATATGAATTTAATAAGCGGGTTCGGGGTCATGAAGTTCACAGAACTTGGAAAATTGAGAAGTAAAGATTTAGTCGATGGAAAAATATGAAATCAAAGGGCTTTGTTCCTGATAGACGAGACATCCTATAGAAAAATTTTCATGGTTTATGCTTGTGAGAATGCCTACCTTTGATCGTTTTCCTCTTCTAGGGTTAAGACTTGAAGAACTCGGGTTGAGGGCTTGAGAACTCCTTTCTCCCACGATTTCTCCTCCTCTTGGCCTCTCTTCCTGATCCAGCAACCTCTTTCCACGAGCTAGGGCCGGCCATGAGGGTTTTAGAGAAGTATTTAAGCTTATCCCCATTCTGTTTCCTAGTTTAAGTCTAATTCCCCTTTAATTTCGAGTTTCCTATTTTCCTCTCCCCTTTTTAAGCAAGAGATCTCCTAATTGGGTTGAGAGAGAGGGGATTTCGTGGTCATGCAATTGGGGAAGATTTAGGATTCCAAATCTAACTCTATTTGCTTCTTTAATGTATTAAATTCCCTCTTTTCTAATTAGTTAGTAATTAAGTTGCGAATTTAGGATATTTTCCCCTTATTATCTTTTCTATAAATCCAATTTTGCCCCACTAATTTCTAATAGGTCCATTTAACAAAGCCCATTAATTCTTTTCTTTTAATGGGTTTTATTTAATTCACTTTTTATTTGATTTTCTAATTACTTTTTTTTTATATAAATTATTAAATTTTATTTTCCAAAAATCCATGTTGCTACAGTTCTGGAGGCCAGTGTGTGGCCCATTAGTGTGTGTACAGGTGTTTATACAGGTTGTGAGGCTTTGCGGGCTGACAGTTTGGGACCAAAGCACTCACTGGTTCACTATTTGTGAACGCGACAATGTGGAACGTCGCGTTCTGAATGTGACGGCCCTAGGTGTCGTGTTCTGGATGCCGCCGTGGAGAGGTCTTCGTTTGCATGTCCGCCGCATGTCGCATGCTGGGCGGCCTGCTGATGTCAACCATGAGAAGGAGACAGCCTTCCCCGTCGCGTTCAGGTGGAGACGGTAGGGTGCGTCGCGTTCTCAACCGTGAACTACTCTTAACCTAGGTCGGCCAGACAGAGCCCAGCAAGCTCTGTTTGGCCAGGGGGAGGAGTTTTCGCAGGGATTTCGGACGATTGGGATTTGGAAGTCATTTTTAGCGTGGTCTCGCCATGAGGACGTGCTACGGAGCGGGGGAAACGCCGAGGGATCGCCGTTCTTCACGTTCTTCGCGAAGGTAGGGAGATTCTGCCCCATTTTACGTCGTGGATTGTGTGTGATGCATGTGTGGCTTGTTAATTGCTTTATAGAGGCCAGATACCATCCTAGGACAATGAATAAAGCATGAATAATTGGTTTTTACATCGTTTTATATGGTTTGTATGGGAGATCTGGAGATGGGATCCCGGATTAGGGTTATTGCCTGTGAAGGCGACGGACCTTCCTGTCGCGTTGTGAATGCGACAGTTTAACACGTCGCGTTCTGCTTCTGAACGCGACATATCGAGGTGCCGCGTTCTGAAGGTGACATAGGACCCTGTCGCGTTAAGGGTTCCGATGGCAATGGTCTTGTGCATGGTCATGTGATTATCATTTTATCGTTATGTGTTGTGCACGACAATGGTAAGCGGTGCATTGGCACCTGTAGTACTCGAGGAGCGTGTTGTTTATAGAGTTGACGTGTTGTTCATGTGGTTTGAGCGGTGTGCATGTGGTTTGTGTGTGCATGACGAGTTGTACGATGCCTACTGTGGTTACCTCTTTAGTTGGGATCCCTAGGTTTTGTGTGAGCCAGACACGTTAGTGCTCGGGGTTTGTCCCGGTACTTGTGTACTGTCGAGGTCTGTGTCGTCTTCCTGGACACCCTCTGTGGCGGATCGCCTCGGTCAAGCCCGTTAAACCGATAACGCACTTGATCCGAGTCCGCCTCCCGCGAACGGGCCGAAGCCTCGCAAGGGATACCAAACCACAGTCCGTGTAAACATAAAGGAACACACCACATTTCATATATATTTCACAAGTTTACATAGCCAAATTTTCACAAAAGCTGAAAAGAAGTACAAGAGCCTGGGGCATACCCCGAGGTACAACTGAAGAAAGTAAACAACTACAGAACTACACTGCTGAAACTACTCTGCTGGAGGTGCTGACCCTGCACCGCTACGACGCGACCCGGAACTGGACGTCGGACGAGAGACGTCCTCCTCGCTCTCACCTGTGGGGGTAGGGGTGAGCCTCTCTAGTCACTGGCTCAGTAGGGAACTCCCCCAAAACCGAGCGAAACAAACACCACGAGTACGAATAGTAAACATCACCAACAATTAATATAACAAGCAGGTAAGTAAAGCTGTAAAAGTACTCACCGTCTGTCGACTACGAGAAACAACAATAATAATTAAACGGCAAACTAGTACAGGTGTACAAGCTAAAGTAGAGACAGCCAACACGAGCCACGTGAACTGGTTCGCGACACCATAAACTGACTCGGACAACTAACACAGGTCTACCTCTCAGTCTCGCAGCCACGGACGAAAGGTCCAGCTGCCACTCCACGTAAAAAGGTCAAGCAACTGTGGAGACCAACTAAACACCACAACCTGCAGACCACACGGTCACAGGCCCATTCCTGGCACCTCCAGAGACCCTGGCCTGGGCTCGCTAGAGTGAGGCACTGGAAAAGGACTAGCTGGGGACCAGTGTCGACTACTGGTGTCTGTACCCCCAACTACGAGCGCGCTACAAGTGATTAAAAACAAACTCAAGTGTCACTGTCCCACTGTCGTCTTTCCCTCAGCCGGATGTACAACTCTAACACAAGAGTGAGGGTGTCCAGGTCAGACGACACAGACCTCGACGGTACAGCACAAGTACCGGGACAAAGCCCCGAGCTAACAGCCTGGCTCACAAAGAACCTGGGGCACCCAACTGAAGAGGTAACCACGGTAGGCGTCATACTACTCGCCACGTACACAGAACCACGTGCACGTCACACACAAACCACGTGAAACCTCACGCAAACCACAAGTAACCACTGGTCCACTACACGTGAACCTAACTGACTCGCGTACACAACGCGCAGTCACCGAAGTAAACAACTAATAGCATACCTTGTATGCTAAACACGTAAACCAAGTGCACTCAGTGCACCTCATGCGTCAACACACATGCATTTTCGATAATTATTGTACTTAGTCATTTCTGCTCAAATAGCAGTAGGCGGCCACATCGATTGCCGCTTACTGGGAGTCAACGGCAAGGTTCCTGGCCGTTAACCTTCTGGCTGAGGACCTTGGCGGCAAGTGATGTTGACGCCAAGTTCTCCGGCCATAAATCCTGCAGAAACCCTAATCCGGCCCTACGGGTTTTCTAACTATTCTAACTACTGAAAAACATGCAAATGCAATTCCTTTAGCATGCTAGAACCCAATACAACCGTTATAACATGATTCATACAGTAAATTACTCAAACCACCCATTATCCCACTTGGTGCAACTCTATCCAAACATGGATTAACATGCTGGTTCAAGTGATTATGATGTGTTTTAATGTTCCTACGAAGCTACCAGGGTTCGTCCCCTACCTCAGAATGCGTTAGAATCTCCCACGATCTCCTGGTTCACGCCGAGCCCTCCGCGAGCTCCCACGCGAATTGCACCACGCCGCGACGTTTCCTCGCGTAGTTCGGCGATGCCACGTGTTCTACGATCGTCCAACTGCTCCTCGGCACCTGTTAGAAGCTTCAGAAACACCAGGGCGCGAAGCTGGGGCAAGAGGGAGAGAGAGTGAGCTGAGAAAGCTACCCTCGGGTGAGCCTTTAACCTGCAGAACTGTCAGGTTGGCGTCAACCCCCATGCCGCTAATAGCCACCGCCAGACTAAACGTCCACAAAAGCTACCGTCAAGTTCAAGAAGTCAACGTCCATGAACCTGGACGCCAAAAGTAAACGGTAACACCCTGGCCGCCAACTCAGACAGAACAGCAGCAGGTCCCGTTTCTTTTTAGGACCAACCCTGCTCTTCACCTGCTCAAGCCACGCATCCACACCATACATTCCACACAACCGACTCACACTGGCCTCACAACGGCCGCCACAACCACAACACACACGATCCGCATGGATCCGAAAAGCACGCGACGTTACACCCTCTGTAAGGCCCTCGAATTTTGCCCTCTTATATAGGTGTTTGGTTGTGTGAGGATTTGATGTGTGGTGTGTGTAGCTGTATATGAATATATATATATATATATATATATTATATATATATATATATATATATATATATATGTTCTGTTGTGTATGTTATTTATTTACATTGTATAAATAATATTTTAAAGTATACATTGTAATTTACATGTATTTGCATTGTGTAAATATAGTTATATGCATTTTGAAGTTCTGGACGAAATGTCATTTGGCGTCAACATGAGTTGACGTTAAGGGAGAGTCAGCGGCCACATCGATGGACGCCAACTCCAGATAGGTGGCCAGTGATGTTGACGTCTACTTCCCAGAATTTGTTGCATTTCAGATCCAAAAACGCCCCCAAAAACTTCACCTTTGTTTTGGTAACCGACCCCCCAACGGTCATCCACCCTTCTAAACGCGTCCCTAAGCCCCTAACCTTATAAAAGACTCAGATTTGAGCGATGTTAGGTCTTTTGGCTCTTTTGCCAAAACCCTATCTTGCTTGTGCGAAACCCGAGTTTTAGAGGACTTGATCTTGCAACTCGATGCGTTTTCCGGCGAACTCCTGCTTCTGGGAGGTTATATGAACATCGAGGATCGTCGTCCCAACTCCGGTGTGCTTTAAGAATCATCACAGGAGCCGGATCGTGGAGGTTCAGGAGGCTTCTTGGCACAGGCCGAGGAGAGCTTCTTCGACCCAAATCTCCATCTGTAGAATTTTTCAAAGGCAAGTAACCCATACCCATTGTCCATACATGCGTCTAGTAGGTCCTAAGTATTTTTTCAGAATTTATTCGTGTCCTGGAACCCCCGTTCTCCCTTATTTTGTGAGATCTGTCTGCATTTCTGCAGACAGGAACTTAACGGCATCATCTGCTGCCATTAAGATCTGAGGTTGGTGGCATCCTTTGCTGCCGTCTACCTAATTGGCGGCAACCTGTGCGCCGCTGAGTTCATCAAGCAGTGACAGTGTGCTTGTTAGCCCTATAAAATCTATTTTCCGGATTTTTCCGAACATGAGGATATATGGTAAAAGTATTATACTGTTAAATATCTCGAGAGGATCTTGTCATGTAATTATGGTGAATTTTGTTCATTGTGTTACTTATTTAAATTTACTGAAATGTTGTGTTGTGCATGTTTTAATCTTATAAATTATTGTTTGTGTGGTTCTTTGCTTAATTGGGATGTCAGAAATTTTCTGTAAGAAGTACATAGGTATTAGATCATGCCATAAAATTTAGGTGAATTTATGAATTCCGTGTGAATAATTAGAATATCTGGATTATACAACAGTGAGCATGTATTATCTGTTTTAAATCTCAAATAAATTGTATGATGCAGGTTAAAATACCAAAAATTCTAGGTGATATCATGACTATTAGATGCCAGTTGTAAAATGGTTAAATGCATCTATAACACTGTGAATCATGCTTGATTAGGTTATTAATAATTGTGCAGAAAATTTGTTCTAATTTTCATAAATAGTGTGTATTTTCAAAAAATATGAGGATTTGTGTGTACGATGGTTAAACTATGAATGATTCATGGTGAAATTTCAATACTGATTAGACAACAGCAGGTATTAGTTTTGATTTCATGTTAGGAAATGACCAATTAATGCATGTTTAATGTAATCGTTGATAATTTAGTAAATTGTTGTATGATTAGGGTAGGTTGTGGCCTATTTAACATTGTAAACAATAGTATCATGCTGGGTAAACTGAACCATATGCACACATGTGAAATTGGATATTATTGTGTTAAACGATGTATAAACAATGTGTGATTAATATGAATTATGTAAAATTGTGCCATGGGTGACACTGCTACCTTAGAGGGCTGTGGAACTGTACCGTAGTAAAGTTCCTACGGGAAGGTTCATGTGTGTGAAATCCTATGGGCAATTAAGATGAAATCATGGAGGTGGACAAGTACCACTGGTTAGGGTGGAGAGTGCTTCTCCCGGTTCTGCGCAGTCAACCATGATATATCACTATTTTACCTAGGTGATAGGTATGTGAATGTGATGTGTGTGTCCTTCTAGAGGTGGTTCCGACTATGTGTCACGGCAATTAAGTGAAAATAATGTGATTGTATATAAGTGAAATGTGAAATTGTAGAATGTGCAAATGAACATGTGAATATGTGAAAGCAATGTGATAGCATGTGAAATTGTAAAGCATTACATGAATGTGCTAAATCCATGTCAAAACAGCAAGTTAATCATGTTTATAATTATGTTACGTGTGTGAAAATGTACATAGAATCCATGCTAGAAGTATTGCTTCCATTATGTGTAATCCCATGTTTAAGTTGCATACATATTATATCATGAATGGAATGAGTTTTAATTGGATTTAGCATGTTAAAGAAATGTGTAGAGAGCATGTGATAGGCTTTATTTTAGTGGTGAAAAGAAACATAAAGCATGTATCATGTACCATAATGTTGTAGAAGTTTCATGCATAGAATTTAAGAATTGTTCAAACCATGCTACATGTCTTGATTGTTTCTAATTGAAAGTAAAATGTGCCTATGATGTGTGTATGTATAATGTGCATGGATTATTTGCTGAGTCTTTTGGACTCACTCTTGCTTCGGCGTACAGGTGAAGCAGGTGACTCTACTTTCTTGGAGGAAATCGTTAGGAGCGACTCCGAGCGAGAGGAGTAGATTGTTGTAGAGGGATCGACGTTGTATTTTCTTTTCATAAGTATGTAGCCAATAATGTTATGTAATTCAAATGTGGACAATGTAATTTGATTAGAATTTCAATTATGTAAAATTTAGTTTATTTCTTGTACTATATGGACTGTGGATAGAATGTGGATGATGGAATAAAGTTTACATTGAGATCTTTTAAATTCCGCTGTTCTATGTTTATATTTGTGTACAACTCAGCTTAGTGTATTTGTTGGGTCAATGTCCCACTGTAGTGATAGTTATTATACCGACGTGGGTTTGTGTAACCGTACAGGTGAAGCAGGTGACTCTACTTTCTTGGAGGAAATCGTTAGGAGCGACTCCGAGCGAGAGGAGTAGATTGTTGTAGAGGGATCGACGTTGTATTTTATTTTCATAAGTATGTAGCCAATAATGTTATGTAATTCAAATGTGGACAATGTAATTTTATTAGAATTTCAATTATGTAAAATTTAGTTTATTTCTTGTACTATATGGACTGTGGATAGAATGTGGATGATGGAATAAAAGTTTACATTGAGATCTTTTAAATTCCGCTGTTCTATGTTTATATTTGTGTACAACTCAGCTTAGTGTATTTGTTGGGTCAATGTCCCACTGTAGTGATAGTTATTATACCGACGTGGGTTTGTGTAACCGTACCGGTATAAGGAGGGTCGTTACAGAGATTGGTATCAGAGCAAGCAGGTTGAGATTGTACATAAATATATCTATGCCATCATCTTCATTATATGCTAAGTCTCTATAGATTGTCCACATAGTTAAGAAAATGGTTAGGAATTAGATAACTTAGTTTCTAAACGTGGTTAATCTGTTTTGCAGGCTATGGCTTCACGTGGTAGGCGTGGTGTTCCTGCTCATGAGGGTAAGCAGAGGAGAGAGAGAGAGTTGAGCCTAGGCGTGAGGATCAGGGTGAGCAGCAGGCCCCAGCACCCTAGGGTCCTATGCTTCCTCCACCGCCACCAGTGGACTATGGAGTGTTTATGCAGGGTCTGGTACAGGCATGCAGACGCAGGCCCATACTCAGGCAGCACTCCACGCTCAGCTAGAGGCTCAGCAGGCTCAGGTTAGAATAATAAATAGAGTAGTCTGTTTTACTTAAGTACATGTTTGTTATGTTGTTATATTGTGTATGTGTTGCTTATATTGTTTGTTGTAGTAGGCTTAGGCGCCACTTCCCAGGCTCATGACCATGGTGGACTTTCCATCATGGAAAGGTTCAAGAGGATGGCTCTACCCTCTTTTAAGGGGGAGAGTGACCCGTTGTTAGTGGAGAGCTGGTTGAGGGAGATCGAGAAGATCTTCCGAGCGATTAGGTGTGCTGAAGATGACAGGGTCACTTTGGCCACCTATATGCTGTAGGTATGTGTTAATTGCTTATGCGTTTATTTCTTAAGTCTAGATTATCTGGATTGGTCCTTATGGGTGGTTTAATGCAGGAGAGAGCCGACGTATGGTGGTCCTTGTTACTACGTACCTGATTTGAGAACGATGCTATTGAGGTGGCTTGGGACGAGTTCGTGAGGCTCTTTCGGGCCAAGTTCATCCCCGAGCATATCCAGGACAAGATGGAGCAGGAGTTCCTTTCTTTGACTCAGGGTTCCATGACCGTACTGGAGTACGAGGCCAGGTTTGCTGAGTTATCAAGGTATTCACCTCATATCGTTGCTGATGAGTGTAGGAAGGCAAAGAAGTTCGTGATGGGATTGAAGCCATCACTGAGGACGAGGTTGGTGGCGTTTGACCATCGTACCCTCAAGGAGGCTCTCAGCGCGGCATGTCGGCAGGAAGGCGAGATGGAGCAATACCTTGAGGAGAAGAAGGCTTCGCAGAAGAGGCCTGCAGCACCTTTCCAGCGGTAGGATAAGAAGAAGGCGGTGTACCAATCACCGCAGCGCCCAGTGGCAGCCAGCAGTCATCAAGTACCTTCTCAGCGTTCCCCTAATGGCAAGAAGGAGTGTCCTTATTGCGGAAGAGCACATGGTGGTACAGAGTGTTGGAAGATGGCGGGAAAGTGCCTCAAGTGCGGCAACAGCGAGCATCATATCAGAGACTGCCCTAGACTTCAGCAGGGAGTCCAACGACCAGCTCCAGCAGCGGCAGCGGCAGCAGCACCAGCTACAGGATGACCAGGAAAACCTCGAGCTCAAGCCCTTTTCAGAAAAATCCGTCGAAAAATAAATCTTCTGACTAATTTACAGACAAAAAAAAGCCGTCGGCAAATTCCGATGAAATATTAGGTCAGAATATCTGTCGAAACTTCTGACACCTTGGCTGACGGATAAGAGTGTCGGAAGTAGGAAACTTCTGACGGAAAATATCTGTCGGTTATCTATCAGAAAATCCGACGATTTTACCAACGGATACGTTCCGTCAGAAAGAGCATCTGCCGATGTTTTTTCCGACAGAAATATTCCGTCGGCAAATCCGTCGAAAATAATGTTTTATTATTTTTTTAAAAATAAAATTAGATAACAAAGATAAATTAAAAAACATGCTAAAAATAATATTCATAGAAACATCAACAATAAATAAGAATTAACATAAAATCATCAATCACAACAAATATGGAACATCCACAATAATAACAAATAAAAAATCAAGAAAGATCTGCTGGATCGTCCTCTCTCCCCGCCTCATGATCGTCAGGTGTTGGAGGATCTTATATTATAAAAATAAATATTAGAAACATAATTAAAAATAATATACACACATTATTTTTCAAAATTTAAATTTAGAATATATGAATATTCACTAAGTGTAATTAGAAAATATTTCTGATCCTTTACAATTAGCTTTTTTTTTTTAAGATTAGTGGTTTGAGCGCCGAACCCAAACCGCGAATCCGATTAGGATTCCGTCAGTTCCCACACGTCACTCTCACTCACCCGGTCGTGTCAGAGCAAACGACACACCGACCGGATCTCTAATTCAAATTTTGGACCCCCAGTTTGCGTGTTCTAACCCTTTTCATTTGGGTTTTTTTAAGATTAGTGGTTTGAGCGCCGAACCCAAACCAGAAATCTGATTAGAATTTCGTTAATTCCCACACGTCACACTCACCCACCAGGTCGTGTCGGAGTGAATGACACGCCGATCGGATCCCTATTTAGATTTTGGACCCCGACTTGCGTGTTCTAACCCTTTTCATTTGAGGTTTTAAGATTAGTGGTTTGAGCGCCGAACCCAAACCGGGAATCCAATGAGGATTCCGTCAGTTCTCACATGTCACTCTCACCCACCCGGCCGTGTCAGAGTGAACGGCACGCCAATCAGATCCCTATTTCAGATTTTGGACCCCCGGCTTACGTGTTCTAACATTTGGGTTTTTTTTTTTAAGATTAGTGGTTTGAGCGCCGAAACCAAACCGAGAATCCGATTAGGATTTCGTTAGTTCCCACATGTCACTCTCACCCACCTGGTCATGTCGGAGCAAACGACACGCTGATAGGATCCCTATTTCAGATTTTGAACCCCCGGCTTGTGTGTTCTAACCCTTTTGATTTAGGTTTTTTTAAGATTAGTGGTTTGAGCGCCGAACCCAAACCGGGAATCCGATTAGGATTCCGTCAGTTCCCACACGTCACTCTCACCCACCCGGTCATGTCGGAACAAATGACACACCGATCGGATCCCTATTTCAGATTTTGGACCCCCGACTTTCGTATTCTAACCCTTTTCATTTGGATTTTTTTAAAATTAGTGGTTTGAGCACCGAACCCAAACCAGGAATCTGATTACGATTTCGTCAGTTCCCACACGTCACTCTCACCCACCCGGTCATGTCAGAGTGAGTGGCATGTTGATTGGATCCCTATTTCAGATTTTGGACTCTCGGCTTGCGTGTTCTAGCCCTTTTCATTTGGGTTTTTTTTAAGATTAGTGGTTTGAGCGCTGAACCCAAACTGGGAATCTGATTAAGATTCTGTCAGTTCCGACACGTCACTCTCACCCACCCGGTCATGTCAGAGCGAACGACACGCTGATTGGATCCCTATTTCAGATTTTGGACCATCGGTTTGCGTGTTCTAACCCTTTTCATTTGGATTTTTTAAGATTAGTGGTTTGAGTGTCAAACCCAAACCAGGAATCCGATTAGGATTCCGTCAGTTCTCACACGTCACTCTCACCCACCCGGTCGTGTCGGAGTAGGGCTGTAAACGGGTCGGGTTCGGAATCGGAAACACAGATTCTGATTCCGATACCGATAACCGAAATATGATTCCGATTCCGATTCCGATTCCGATAAGAATGGTTAGTTCCGATTCCGTTCCGATTCCGATAACATTACCGAAACCGAAATTCCGATAAGGTAAGGTGTTTACCATAATTTTCCTTGAGTTTATGACAATTTATCGGAATAACCGATACCGATATCGATTCCGATTTTTTTTTTCAATTCCGATTCCGATTCCGATAACTTATCGGAATATCCGATACCGATTCCGATAAGCTATCGGTATCATATTCCGATTCCGATACCGATAATTTTTATCGGAATCGGGTCAGAATATCGGAATATCGGGTTCCGTTTACACCCCTATGTCGGAGCAAACAACACACCAATTGGATCCCTATTTCAGATTTTGGACTCCTGGCTTGTGTGTTCTAACCCTTTTCATTTGGGTTTTTTTATGATTAGTGGTTTGAGCGCCGAACCCAAACTAGAAATCCGATTAGGATTCCGTCAGTTCCCACACGTCACTCTCACCCACCCGGTCGTGTGGGAGTGAATGGCACGTTGATTGAATCCCTATTTCAGATTTTGGACCCTCAGCTTGCGTATTTTTACCCTTTTCATTTGGGTTTTTAAAGATTAGTGGTTTGAGTGCCAAACCCAAATCGAGAATCCGATTAGGATTCCGTTAGTTCCCAGACGTCACTCTCACCCACCCAGTCGTGTCGGAGCGAATGACACACCGATCGGATCCCTATTTCATATTTTGGACCCCCGGCTTTTTTTTTTCTAACCCTTTTCATTTGGGTTTTTTTAAGATTAGTGGTTTGAGCACCGAACCCAAACCATGAATCCGATTAGGATTCTATCAGTTCCCTCATGTCACTCTCACCCATTCGGTCGTGTCGGAGTGAATGACACACTGATCGGATCCCTATTTTAGATTTTGGACCCCCGACTTGTGTGTTCTAACCCTTTTCATTTGGGTTTTTTTAAGATTAGTGGTTTGAACAGTGAACCCAAACTGGGAATCCGATTAGGATTCCATTAGTTTCCACACGTCACTTTCACCCACCCGGTCGTGTCGGAGCAAACATCAAGCTGATCGGATCCCTATTTCAGATTTTGGACCCCCCAACTTGCGTGTTCTAACACTTTTCATTTTGGTTTTTTTTAGATTAGTGGTTTACATGTTCGAACAATTTAGATTAGTGGTTTGATTTCATTCAAACTATATAAAATTTAAAGTAATACTAACCTGAGGGGCTTACTGTGAGGTGCCTGCTCCTCGGATGGCAGCCACCAGCTACTCGACCATGGTGCCAAGGTGCAGCGGTAGCTGCTGTGACAGCTCTTCTCGGATGAGGGTTCTGATGTCGTCTCCACCACTGCCTGGCGTCGTAGCAGACGAAATTACGTAGGCCGGAGGAGCGACTGAACTCGCATATGAGGACAACACTAGAGTAGTATCCAGGCTGTCCCCAAAGCTATACACTCAGCCCTTCCTCGGCCATCCCGTTGCATCGACCCAGGCCTCTGGATCCAAGTCTGGATGGGGAGTGCCCTCTACATGGCGATCTGCCATCGTCTTGTCATAGGTCTCCTGTAGAATAAATTAAAAATGAATTATTTATTACATATTTATTTAATCTCTAAATTGAATAAAAAAATATATTTTTACTTACAGAAATCGTGCGAGCACTCTTGCTGACATAGTCATCCGTCCCCCTCCGCTTATGAGTCCGATCAAATAACTTGCAAAATGTAGGGGCACGCTCGAGCTCGTGACACTTATAATTCAACAAAAGTAGTTAGTTTCACAATAATAATTAATGTATTAAGCAAGTGAAACTTAATATAGTTACCAATTTCTGGTTGTGGGTCGCATAAGACACCAACCCACTAGTATGCACATTCTTTTTCGGATGAGCTGCTCGATTGTGTTTAACTGCCTGTGACCTCTCCTGACATGGTCCAATTGCCCAACGATGACAAAGGGACTCCCAATAGTCCCTCCTCATCTACACCGAGCCGTAATCCATCCAAGCCGTGGGATCCTGGCTGCCTGCGATCTTTGCCGCCTTCTCTTGGGCCTCCCACAGTGACTTTCTAAAATTAGTATGGGCAATAGACTCCCAGATGGTTCGTGCTCGAGGGAGATCCTCCTCTCTTGTGAACATGTACCTCCGTTGTTTAGAAATTAAATTAATCAAGGTAGTGCACTAACAAAGAGAGATAGTAATTAAAGAAATGGCTTTAAATGAGTAAAAAATAATAATATCGTAAACATGTCAAATAACATATCCCAGACGGACACGGGGATTTCTTTCGATGAGTCCACTGGTCCTGGAACGTGTGCGTGCAACAACAATGTAATATAGTGGGAGGCAGATCCTAGATCTATCTTCCCCCTGCAATTGCACATTAATTTTCTACATGAACCATATAATGTAAATAACAAATACAATAAGTTTGAAGTGATTAAGTTTACTTAGAAATCCAGCATGACTAGCGTCTAGCTGGCTGAGCCACCTCCTCCGATGCTGGATGATGGCTCTCTACCTCTTTTGTAAAAATTAAGTACACTATTATTAAAAACATTGGAAGACAAGAAACATACTAAAGTATGGAAATGCATGTTAGAAAATATAAAGTTAATATGAACAATAATATATAGAGTTTTGTGTTTGGGTACATATATATATACCTGTCGACGAGACAACCGGCATAGTCGGGGAGGCGGATCCTGCAAAATTATATGCACGTTAGAAAATATAAAGTTAATATACACAGTAAACTAAAAGAATTGAGTTGAGTACATATATACCTATCGGCATAGACCCTCGACCTACAAAAGTAGAGAGTGCACCGACGAGGTGGACCCCCTCCCACTACGTCCTCCACGCACCATATCTCTATTGAGAACAATAAGAATATAACATGTCATCAACATTCAAAATTGAAGTAGCTATTTAATAACATATAACTAGAAACAACACTCAGTTCTTACAAAATTTTGTAATATTATCTATATTCATCATCAGATGCTAAAGATATGTCTAATTAAGCGTCATCTTCGTCATCCTGTTCATCCTCATCATCGGTCCACTCTTCCTCATCATCAAACTCCATCTCCCTCTCAACAACATGATCGTCAAGGGCATTTGGGTCAACTTCTTCCTCTTCGTTATCCTTATATAAGCAAATTGGTTCATTTATATCATCTACACTAAACTGCATAGAAGTAGCCAACTCTTGTACGTCACTCTAGTCTGATTGGAAAAAATTATCATTAACATCTTCGAGTTCTATATTAGCTAGGAGAAGCTCATACTTAGGGAATAACATTTTTTTCACTCTACAAGCAGCCCACCAATCTCTTAATTTGAGAGACGAATAGTTCGAATAATAAACTTATTGGGCTTGTGCTGCCAGAATGAATGATTCATACGTACTCAACTTGGACTTATGTTTGACATCGACGATCTCATATGTTGTGTCATTACGAATAGAGGTCGGATCGAACCAATGACACTTGAAGAGAAATACATGGTTGCCTTGTCCCAAAAATTATAGTTCAATGACTTCTTCGAGAATGCCATAATAGTGTACTTCATTTTCATTGTAGGCACTTCCCTTCACCCATACGCCGTTGTTCATTGTAGACTTATTCCATCCATAATCTCTTGTGTGAAATCAATATCTATTCACAATGTAGCTTGGATAGACACGTACAATCTTCAAGGGCCCATAATTGATCTCTTGTACTCTTGAATCAGTGATAAAGCCTTGTTTAACCTATGTAAAAAAAAGGGATAGACAATGACAACTATGAACAACTTATGCATAAGAAAATAACACATGCATAAAAATATTTAGATACTTACTCGATATCTTAACCAAGTAGCAAAAGACTTCTCCCGTTCCTTTTCAACCTGCACATCAGTCAGACATGGATTCCGTTGCAGTATGACTGAGTCAAACTTTCTGCAATGAAAATGCAACACACCTCTAAGTTTTGTGATTTGTAAAAAATGAGGTACATACATAAAGACATTAGCGTTGAGGGCTTACTCAATGTAAGGGTCTAGTTCTGCACAATTCATGAAGATGTAGATCTCCGTAGCTATCAACTCTCTGTCTTCGAGTGCGTGAGTAGAAGAATATCCAAACGCTCATCTGGGACACTTGAATATAGAGAGTGGATCAGACACATTAGAATGTCCACCATCATCATTATATGGAGGTTGAGTGCATCGAGTTCGTATTTCTGTGTCAAAGTACATCGAACAAAAGTTTGATATCTCTTCAATAAGGTACGCCTGGGTAATGGAGCCCTCAACTTGTGCTTTGTTGCGGACCTTCATCTTAAGATCATGTATGCCCCTACGACAACAATTCAAATGAATACGTAGGAAATATAAAAGATCGTAATAATGTGAATAAATTAAGACATAGGAATATACATCTCAAACGGATACATCCATTGAAATTGTACTGGTCCTCCGACTCTAGCCTCATATGGCAAATGGTTGATTAGGTGCTCCATTGAATCGAAGAATGCTGGAGGAAATATCTTCTCTAATTTACAGACTGCATGTACTATATTTGCTCGATATTTTGAAATTTATGAAGTTTGAGTTCTGATGCACATAAAATCCTGAAGAATTGACTCAGCTCGGTCAATGCTCCCCATATCTACTTCGGCAACAACTCACGAAAAGCAATTGGAATCAATATTTGCATGAAAACATGACAGTCATGACTCTTCATTCCGTATATTTTCCCCTCATTGACATTTACACAACGAGCAATATTTGAGACATATCCATCTAGAAATTTCAATTGCTTCAACCATTGACACACTTCCTTAATTTGTCTGGCCCCAAGCATGTATGAAGCTTTAGGTTGAACAACTTTTCCTCTAACATGCTGCAGTTCTAGTTCTGGACGTCTGCAAAGTACTTTCAAATCCATTCGCACCTTGACGTTATCCTTCATTTGCCTTTGAGGTCTATAATTGTGTTAAACACATTATCAAAACATTCTTCTCTATATGCATGACGTCTAGGTTATACCGTATCAAAAGTGTTGACTAATAAGGCAATTCCCAAAAGATACTTTGCTTCACCCAATTGTGATCCTTCCCAAACCCTGAGATTTGTCGGGTACTACTAGTCAATTGTGATACAGTCAGTAAGTTCTGGATCCACCTCGCCATGTTTCCACTATACACCCGTTCCATATCTACCTCATCTAATTCAATTGTATTTTTTATAAATGAATCATTCTACTTTCGAAAAGGATGGTCACTTGGTAGAAACCGATGATGACAATCGAACCAACATGCTTTTCCCCCAAATTTCAATACGAATGATTTTGAATCCTCCATACAATAAGGACTGTTTAGCAACCATCTCTTAAGAAAATTGTTTAAGATTTTAAATTATTTTAACATGGTGATTTTTCTATGACAAAACCTTTTAAAGATTATCTACTGGAATATATCACAGAGAACATAACTTGTACAATACTATGTATCAACACTATCTTGAAATTTCTTAAGTCAACAGAGTATACTATGTACCATACTAACTCCGACTGTGGACTTCACCTCCAGAGAAGTTGAAGTGTTGAACCATCTTTGTACTGGACTCCAACTCTTAATTTGGAAGTCGAAGTCTAGACTCCAACTCCCTGGAAGTCAAAGCCTAGACTCCGACTCTCCTAAAGTCGAAGTAAGGTATCGATTGATCAATTGTCACTCCGACTTCAGAAAAGTCGAAGTCATCACTCCGACTCCTGAGAAGTTGAAGTCTCTGTGTTGTATTCCGACTCCCCCAGAAGTCGAAGTTCCTTTGTATCTATTGTTTGTTTTTGACTCTGACTCCAAGAGAGTTGTCGAAGTACATGTCTTTCTGACTCTGACTTCCCTGACAACAACTGTACTCTTGATACTTAATATTTTCTGTATAAAATTATTATTTCATGAAATCCATGAAATCTTGATTGTATGTAATTCAATATGTTTGTTATCCGTATGAGATCTTTTACATAATATATAATACTTGTTTACCCTACAGAATAATGTTCTGTCTTGTTACTATCATTTAAATATTCTGTTAGGTAGGATATATTATATTCAAAATGACCACAAAAATTATTTTTGAAAAGATCTGAAATATTTATGCAAATTGGTCTCTTACTTTTTGTCAGAAGTTCAGTCTTCTTTATTCAATAGTTGTCTTGTAGTAAATACTTTCAGCCGCATAGGGTATCTGATGGAGGCTCACCTACCACTATCAGAACCTCACCTTAGTTTCTGTATGCAACTGTCTGTCTGTCTTTTATTGCACTGAACATCTGTCCATCCGAGATTTTTATACTTTACATATATTTCTGACTCACCTACCTCAGAAAGTATGGAGGTATCTTTTATTCTATGTTGTCCTTTGTTGCAGAACATTTATTAAGCACGTTTCCAGCATGGAGTTTCACAGAACATTAATTGAAGGCTGTCATTTAAGCTGTGAAGCTACAAACATAGTCTAAAGACATTGGAAAGCCAAAAAGCTAAAGGACTGTAGGATAACAAAGATCTCAATAGCACTCACATCCAAAGGATCAACGGCTACTCCTCAAACGGCTAGTTCTCCAATAGATAGTTTCAAACTGAAACTTAAAGAATTCTGAAGCATATATAGAAGCCGAAGTTTTTGAACAAGAAAGATACGGAGACAGTGAGACCAATTAGTAAAAACATTCAACTCACATCTGCATTCTGCTAGCAAGAGCCTCCTACTGAATTGAAAGATAGAGAGCTACTTCCACAGTCCGAAAAACTTCCAGGCTCTCCATTCCTTAGAAGTCTTGTTGGGTGGCATTTGCTGTAGCAACTTGGATTTTTCAAAAAATAAAAATTTAATAAAAATAAAAATAAAAGCAATTAGAAAATCAAATAAAAGAGAATTAAATAAAACCCATTAAATGAAAAGAAGTAATGAGCTTTATTAAATAAACCCATTAGAAATTTATGGGCCAAAATAAGGATTTTTAAAAGGGGAATAATAAGAAAATACCCTAAATTCGTAACTTAATTATTACTTAAATAGAAAAGAGGTATTTAATGCATTAAAGAAGAAGTTTGAGTTGGATTTGGATTCCTAAACCTACCCTAGATGCTTGGCCACAAATCTAGCTCCCCTCCTAACCCAATTAGAAGTACTTATGCTTAGAAAGGGGAGAGGAAATAAGAACTTCAGAATTAATGGGAAATAGAGTCCAAATAGGAAATGGAAAGAGGGAAAGCATAATACTCTCTTAAAACCCTCATGGCCGGCCCTAGCTCATGCCAAAGGCTTGCTGGACCAGGAGGAGAGGCCAAGGAGGAGGAGATTTTGTGAGAAGAAGTCTCACTCAAGCTCTCTCTCTCGTTCTTTAAGTTCTAGCCCAAGAAGAGGAAATCGACCAAATGTAGGCATTCTCACAAGCATAATCATAAAATTTTGTCTGTAGATTGTTCAATGCATCAGGAAGAAAACCCCCTTTGTTATATAATTTTCCATCAAGTATAATTTTTGTTCTGGATTTTTGAAGTCCTGTAAACCTCTTGACCCCGAACCTTCATGTTTAATTCATATCTCCTTGAATACTCGATCCCATGCTCTCAAATTTTTATTGGAGATACTGAGGCATGTTAGACATCTTTTGCCCATAAAAGTCCTAAATTTCATCCACCATGTCTTGCGAATTAATTCTTGCATCTCAAACTGTTCACAATATTCTATTCTCCATATTCGACTTGATTAAAGCCTGTCGAAACCATGTTTGTTTTCCAATTCCAATTACTGTAAGTACCCATGATGTCTAGGTTGTTTTTCAACTAGTTTCATGATTTTTCATTGACTATACAAATAGTTATGATTTTCTGAACGACCCTGTGTCAAAAGATAAAAAGTTGGTCCACAATCCGAGGCTCTGTCCTTTTCCCGCTCGAACTCAGGCTCAAAACGTGAGAACGCGACCGCCTAATAGGTCACGTTCTCAGGGCCGTCGCGACACAGGAACCTGTTGCGATCTGATCGCGACAGGGTACCCTGTCGTGTTCTAGCCGCCTGACTTGACCTACCCGTCGCAACCCCTAAGCGACCCTGTCGCGATCTGCCTGCCTGAACTGACAAGGCCGTTGCGATCCTCAGAAGGCCCTGTCACGTTCTGTCTGAACCCCGTTGTGACCCTTACAAGGGTGCGTCGCGTTCTGGCTTTTTGCATAAAAACCCCCAGATTTCGATGCTCTTGACTCTATACAGTGCTTCTACACTTTGTTAACAGTCATATACACATAAAATTACACTTGTCATAAATCAAATATTTATGTGTGATAAAATACATGCACATGATCTTTCTCTATCTATATTTTCTCTTAACACATGCACACACTTGAACCATCCAATATGGCTTAATTTGGCATGAAAATATTTCATAATGTATCTGGTTATTTATGTAATTAAATTGCCATATTTTAATTAGACTTGTCTACGTTTTCTCGCGATGTTTTGGGAATACCGTTATCGACGCTCCACTGTTCTATATTTCCTCTAGAACGTCGAGCACTTGTTTCTACATTACACTCTCCCTTGACTTGGATGAACTCTCCGTCGGATACTCCTTCTGCCAGACTTGTGAATCCTTGTTCAAGGCCTCCGTAAGTCTCCTCTGTCCATGGATTCCCACATGGTCGACGAGCCGGTTGTACCCTAACACCTATGATACCCTTTAGGGATCAATATGATCCGAACGACTATTAGAAGTTTGCTCTTATCTTGAATCACGCCGGACCTCTAGACCTGTGCTTAACATGGCCAATGGTAGGGTCGTGAGTTCCACCTGACTGCCAACACCAAGTGCGCGTGTTGTGCAACTGTTACTATCGCCTATTTACTCGACGTGTTACGTGCAATGTCCACTAGCTCTCATTTATACTCTACTCGCTCGTCTATTCACGTTCACTCTACTATCTCGTCTATTCATCTAGTGCTCTCATCTATTTCTTGGTACTCCTTATTGGCCATTGACTGATTGTCTAAAGATAAACAATATAACCAATACCTGGCAATATATAAAGGGCCCGATCTGGTCCTGGGATGTGTGCCCAAAAGTGCTAGTGCCCATGGGAGTTAAATGATCAGAGTGTTTGGCATTACACTCGAGTGCTATCTATCTCGACTATCTAAATGACAATCAAAAGTGCTATATTCTCTCGTTGTCCGTTGACAACAAAGTGCTATGCTATACTCGTTGTGCTATTACAATACTTTGTGCTATTTGTGCTATGGCCATCCTGCTATCTTGTGTTATACTCGACACTTGTGCTATATTTGGAAAGTTGTGCTATTTCGTTCACGTGCTATCCTGCTATCTTTTACTTGACTCTCTCGCTCTGTCATTAGTTACTCTGCCTTTAATGCATTAATCATTTAAAGCCTGCTTGACTATTGAGATTTAAGTCCTACTGGGCGTTATCGCTCACCCTGCGTTATTTGTCGTTGTGTTCTCATGTGAGATCGATGATGAACTATACACTCAAGAGGACGGGGACGACCGAGAGTGATGTTATGAGCACCCTAGTGTCTTAGTCCTATGTTAGAGTTATAGTAGTTAAGTTAGTAGTTTGAGTTTAGTCTTTTACTTTTATTTCAATGTAATTGGGCCCTATAGAATGGCTCTGATATTAGTGGTTGTAACTAGACATTTGAAAAGTTATTAATGAGAAGAATTTACTTTAGTATTATTCATTGTGCAATGGTTTGATGTCTAGTACTTGCTCTGTACCCGTTTACTTGCAACTGCCTCGCATTCTGATATTCCGCATCGGGGCGTGATAGTTTTGTGGTATCAGAGCCTAGGTTATTCTTAAGTATAGGATGATCTAGGTTGACCAGCCTCGACCAGAGTCAATTATCCTACCTATGTGAGTTGTGGTTAGAACCATGGGTAACTAGCTAAAATAAACTCACACACGCACGAATTAAATTCCACATCAATATCATGACAATAAGTTATTTTTGTAGGAACTAAGCAATCAAGATGACGGCTGAACGTGCTCAAATGAGGGGCATACAACAGACCATTCAAGAACTTACTCGTGCGATTGTGCAAGCCCCCAAGGGGGTGGCAATCGTGGTGCAGGCGACCTGCATCGTAACTTCCGGAGTCTGAACCCACCCAGGTTCAGTGGATCCATGGATACGAATGAAGCCGAGCACTGGCTCAAAGAAACGGAAATAATCTTCCGTATCATGCAATGTGCAGCGGGGGATAAGCTGCTACTAGCCACATTTCAACTTGAAAGGACGCCCACGCTTGGTGGGAGTTTGTTGAAGCGACCAGAGCTAATGGTCAGTTCACCTGGACCGAGTTCAAAGAAGCTTTTAATTCCAAATACTTCTCGGAGCATGTCCAAGAAAGGAAGGCTGCGGAATTCGTTGCTTTGAAACAACAGAGCTTGACTGTGGCCGAATATGAAGCCTAGTTCTCTAGACTGGCAAGGTATGCTGAACACCTAGTAAACACGGAGAGAATGAAGGCTAAGCGCTTCCTCATGGCTTTAAGCCTCAATACATTACCCAACTAGCACCTCTCGACATCCAGACCTACGCCGAAATGGTGAAGAAAGCACAGCTGCTAGAAGATGCTACAGACTTCACCGACCGTACCAAAGGGAAGTTTGTGAAAAACGAAATGGCTTCTAGACCCTCATCTACCAAGCCAAACAAATGGCAAGAAACATCCCTTCAACATCACAGAGGGGTCCAGCCAAGAAAGAAAACCCAAGGTCTTCATACCCAACACCCCAGCCAAAAGCAACTGCAAGCATTGTGACAAGCCAGGTCACACTGCTGACGAATGCTGGAGGAAAGTCGGCTCATGTCTGCACTGCGGAAGTCGCGAGCACCGCATCCCCGAGTGCCCGCTACTGAAAGAACATGAGAGGTGCCCTAATGCACCTAAGAAACATGGAAGACTACAAGCCCTGCATGATGAGGAACCCGCTACGGATGGTGGCGTGGTAGAAGGTACTCTACAAGTTTTTCCCTTATCATCATTTGTCTTATTTGATACTGGAGCAACTCATTCATTATATCTCATGTAAGACCCGGCCCCCCTGGGCCCTTGGCCCCGTCCTCAAGGTCGCACCAGGCGCCCTGGCCGCGGCGTGGTCGCGCTAGAGCGGTCTGCCGCGACAGCGTTGGGTCGTGCCGCACCCAGCCGCCGCGTTCTTGTCACGACGGGGGTTGCCGTCGCGGCCTTGTTGCGGCGTCTGATAGGGTCGCGACTGCTTTTCTGACAGACGTGACTGGTGTCCTTTCTGTCAGAACGGCTTTTTCAGGTGTCAGACGCGTGCAGCGTTGACGCGGCCTGTCTGGGCGTCGCGACTGCTTTTCCGGTCTTCGAGGTTTGACCGCCTTTTTGGGGTCGCGCCGGGGGCGACCGTCGCGACATGGTCGCGACGCCGAGGAGCGTCGCGACATGCTAGTTGTCGCGCCGGGTCGGCCCGTCGCATTATGGGGGCCGTCGGCTTAAAAAACCGAAGGCGCGCCCATTCTCCCCCTCTCGCCCTCTTAGCTCTCTTTTTTCCCCACTCCTTTCCCTCTTGAGTTTCTCTTGCGGTTTCTTAGTAGATTGTGGTGCTTGAGGTGTCTGTGCTGAGGTGGTGTCGTCCCGCTCGTGCTGAGGTGGTGTCGTCCCGCTTGTGCAGGGGACGTGTTCGTGTCGTTTGGAGCGAGGAGGAGGCGTTCATTCCTACGAGAAGGCCCTAACGGGTTCGTTCTTCGTGTGGAGGTAGGGACCCTTGATCCTCTCGCCCTAAGCATGCTTCCCTCCCCTTAGAGATGGTGTTTCCTCGTACTTGTGGTTGTAGGAGAGTAAGGTGTGGTTGAGTGAGTTTTTCCCTCCGAGCATAGATCCTTGTTAAATCCATATTTGTGGGGTTGTATGGGTGGTTTGCATGATTTATAGCTTTTCTTAAATGTTAAGCATGCTCCCCTCCCCCTGTGGAATGCTTGTTTGGTGTTTTTGGGGAAGTCTTCGGAAGAAGCGCTCTGGAACCCCCCTCTGCTGAAGACGCGACCCTTCTGGAGGTCGCGATCTTATCGCGACGGACTTGCCGGTCGCGATAGGATCGCGACGCTCTTGGGCGTCGCGACCTGGTCACGACGGCTACGGCCGCCGCGACAGCGTCATGACAGGGTAGGGTGTAGCGACCAGGTTGTGACGGCCCCATGCGTCGCGACCCCAGCCGTGAGACAGATTCCGATCTTTGCCATTTCCGTTTCTTTTTACTGTACCCGTGGCACCTGTGCTAGTTCCCTAGTGCGGTCTACACTAGTCTTTCTCCCGGTGCTCGGCACTTGAGGGCTTGTCCTGTGTGAGAGGTTGTTACCGTTGCTTGGGACCCCCATCCTCGGTGCCTTCGAGAGAGGTATTGGGGTGACGAGTGTGCTCGAGTCGGCAGCCCAGCAAGTGGACTCCGGAGCTCAGGGAAAACGGTGGTTGGACGATGATGTTGAGTCGTTTGCAGAGCTCTCTTGGCTAGGCCTGGGACAACGAGGACGGCTGAAGTTCTACCTGGTGTAGGTTAGTCAGTCCCTTTCTCACTTACTCGCTCTTGTGCGGCCCCGAAACTGCTTAGAGAGGCCAGGCGTGGGACTGTAGTCCGGCCGGAGTACGACGGTTACTGTTGTGTGCTTTGGGTTCCTACCTCGCTCTACGAGACGTGGGGGTTGGACCTGGGTCGAGGATAAGACGTCGGTGGACGCACCTGACCTTGGCTAGTGGTAGTGGTTCCGTATCTAGTGTTCCTTGTCCAAGGGGAGTTCCCACGTCTGTGTTTACTAGCCGTGTAGTGGTCACGACGAGAAGTCGTACGGAGTTTCCGACCGTGTGTACTTTCCGTACCGTGCTAGTTGTAGTTTCGCTTCTGCACTTTCGTTGTTAGGTAGAAGATATAACTGCTGTCATTTATTTTATATATATTCTTCTGCCTATCTAGAGCCAGTAGGAGATTGGTAGTCCCTACTGAGCTTCTGTTGGGTGAAGCTCATCCCTCTTTTTCCCAGGTGAGACTTCTCAGCAGCGACAGGGCGCGCGCGCCGGTGGAGAAGACGGGGCGGTAGGCGTGGTCCCCGTACTAGTAGTGGCTCCCTCCCCGTTTCAGTGTAAGTCACCATCGGGGTATGGCCCCTAAGGGACTTGTTCTTCCCCTGCCTTTTACTTGTACTAGAGTCCGTGCTTTGGGACTGTACTTAGAGCGGTACACAACGGTCTCGCTCTCTTTTCTGTTTCTCTCTCTCTTCTGTTTCTGCCTGTACACTTCTAGTTTAGCAGTTGACGTTTACTTCCGTTACATATCCTGTTAGATGCATATTATAGCCCTTCCGGTTCTTCGGATCCGTGGGTGGCGACCGCCAAATCGGGTCCTCGGCGTGGGCGAGGGTCGGGTTCTCAGGTCGTTACAGTGGTATCAGAGCTAGAGTCTGACAGGGCTTGTAATGGATTTAGACTGAACATGAAGTCCCAATGGTAGTACAAGTACACTGCTAGCCGCCCGAGTAGTTTTTGTTAACCTTTGTTGGTTGTGTTTCCAAGCAGGACATGGCTCTGCGTAGGTGCAGTCAAGCTAGATAGTTGGTGGAGTAGCAGGATGTTCCGCTATGCCCGGCAGGGGCAGTCCAGGAGGCGGTGTTAGACGAGTCAGTGCACAGCCTTAGGGTGCAGGGCAGCGCAGCGGTAGGTGGGCAGCAGCAGCAAGGAGTACCTGCCTCAGCCGCAGCAGTATGCAGAATGGTTTCCCTTAGTAGAGAGCTGGACTATGAGTTAGAGCGCATCTTCAAGACTATGGAGTGCGCTGAGGAGGACCAGTTTCGACTGGCAGTGTACCAGCTTAAGGGAGCAGCCCGTGAGTGGTGGAGAGTTCAGAG